>JAYDZE010539015.1:0-14826 GCA_034509125.1 Monilaria moniliformis
AATTTTACAAGTTCAATTTGTTGTTTTGAGCAAGTGGAAATTACTTTTCTTTCTTGTAAAAACCAATTCCGAAATTTAAAAAAAAAATAAAAAAATAAAAAAATTGATAACCGGTTCCATAACCGGTTAATCGGGGGAACCGGTACCGAACCGGAACCGGTACCGGAAACCGGAAAACTTTTCCGGTTCCGGTTCCTAAAATTTCGAAAATTCCGGTACCGGGTACCCGGATTTCCGGTTCCGGTCCGGTTATCACCCTATACCTTTGTATGTTGTCCCCGCTTCCATTGATCTCTTCTTCCTCGACGACGCTGAAGCTGTTGTCGAAAAACTAGGTACTATTTTATTCATTTGTTGAGTTTTTTCATTTTCAGATACTATGCAATTTTGCTTGTTCATATCGGTGTTCAATTTCGATATCTGCACCTGGATTTTTACTGCTATTATTGTTCTGCGATTCTTCTTGTTCTACTTGAATTTACTCCCAATTTTTCTGAAATTGACATCTAGAATGCTTGATGGAAGAATAGCGCTATTTGCTTATTTATTTGTTTTTGTGTGGGTTTCGTTTCAATTTTTCACCGAGGAGAATGAGGTTGGTAGAGTTACTCAGTTACTATAACCTGAAGCTAAGTAGTAGGTGCGCATAGAGGGCAGAAGTTTGGATGAGCCGAAGTTTCAATTTTGCGAAACTGTGATTCTGATAGATGAAACAGTGAATTTGTTCTTAGCACATTTGGCGAAATTTAAATCGGAAATGAAAAGGAGATTGAACTAAGTTGTTGCGAAATATCGTTATCAATCACTATTCAGACAAATTTGGCAGCAATATTAATAGTACATTTGGGTGGAAAACTTGCTTAAGTGCAGCTCAATGTTATTTTTTGGGTTGAATATGACATAATCTAGAGAAAACTGATTGTGGACATGAGCACTGACAAAAGTGGTGGTGTTGAAATTTTTGCAGACTATATGTTTTGAGTATGTTATGATTCTGAGAACTATGCTGATGCTCTTCGCATGGCTGACAAGAGAAGTATGAGCTAAAATTGATTTTCTATTTGAATTGTGCTCGTCTTGTAAAGTCGATGTATGTGGTCATACAAGATGCTTATCTAAGAAAAGAACATATCAGAACTATGCTTTTTAGGAAAAGATGATCACATAAAAATGGAGTACATGATTTGGAAGCGGCATATGAGTTTTGTGATCATACATGTAACATTGAGTATGACAGGACAATTGGTTTTATGACATATGCAGTAAGTTATGGTCTTTCAAGGTTTAACTAGTATGTGTTTAGATGCACACGTGATTTCATTTCATTTGTTTGTCTTATAATACAGTTACTCTAAAAATGTTGCTTAATTTGCAGTTATACATTTAGATTGCTGCTAGGGTCTTATGAAGTAAGCCATGAGTTGCATTCAGATCACTGCCTGCCAGTTAGCCTCTTCACCTTCTGCATCCCCAGTGCTGAGTTCTCAACTCAATAAGGCATTTACAATCCCCTCGATTTACCTGAGAACAAAGGTGAAAATTCCTACGCTCTCCCTGAACTTGACCTCTGCCACATCTCGATACAAGCGAGCTACAACTGTATGTTTATTTGGTGGTAAAGGGAAGCCAGATAATGGTAACGAGGTAACTAAGTTGATTAACTTAATTGTCTTAAATAGTCTGACCATTTTGCGTTTATGTCATTGTGGCAAAGCTTATGTTTTGCTAGGTTGATAGGAAATGATTTTTTTTTTTTTTTTGTGTTAATCCGTGTCAGGGTTCTACCTGGAAAGCAATTGAGAATGCCGTGGGCAATTTCAAAAAGGAGCCATCAGTTGAGGATTTACTGAGGCAGCAGATTCAGAAACAAGAATACTACGATGATGGAGGTACCACTGGGAAACCTCCCGGCGGGGGCGGGGGTGATGGTGGTGGTGGTTTTGGTGCTTTTGGTGAAGCTGAAGATAATGGACTTGCAGGAATGTGGGATGAGTTCAGCCAAGTGATTCTAGCAACTATGGGCTTTGTATTTCTGGTAATCCTAATCTCACTAGGAAACCTTCTTATGCGTTACTGTTTCATCTTAATACATATATAGTCACTCAGAAATTAGATTTTAATACATTTGCAACACTAACATGGCATGGCTAGTTCAAATGACTGTCTCTTATTATATCTAAGCTTGCGATTTACCCAGTGCTTCCTCAGAATACTTACCTGAGACATTTTGCTTCACTTCAGTACATTTACATCATCGAAGGAGAAGAGATTACTGTACTGGCAAAAGACTTGCTCCGGTTTCTCTTCAAACGACAAAAGAGTATCCGTCTGAGGCGTCTAATTGAAGAGTGGCAGGACTTCTTCCAGAGCATGAAAGACAAACCAGCATACGATCCGTATTGGCTGGAACGTGAAATTTTAAGTACTACAACATGGTATGATGGCCCTGCCAAGTACGTATATATTGCCAATGCTCTCAATCAACGTGAGTCGATGTCCGATCAACTTGAGTCAAAATTTGACGACAGCGATAATGATGAACAGTACTAGAAATTTGTTCTTTTTTTCCATATGACTAGGCTAGCTTCTCAACAGCCATGGCTGGCCCAGATATGGTTCATGGAAGGGTGGGAGAACCCAATTACTTGAGATACATCTCTCTTTGTGTGTGGCGTTTTGTAACTGTAGAATTGAACTGCCTCAGTCTCTTTTCAACAGTTGTGCTGCAATCAACATAGCGATTTTTGATGTTATGTAGAGTTATACCGTGTTGCGATAGTAGTTGAAATGAACTCTTTGTCCACACATGCAGTCGCAGGAGTTCTTTCAGTTTTTGGTATTCTATCAATAATTTCTCGAATCTTTCATTTGTTTTACCAGGAACTTCAGTGTGCTTCAAATTGCTTTGGCTGCTTATTCTGGTTTACATGTATAATATGTATTGGATAAGAGCGTTGGGTTTGTATAATCCTCCAAACAGCCAAATACTCTCGACGTCTCACTTAAAAAGTTTAAGCATAAATGACATATAGTGTAGATAGTTCGAAAAACAATGGTAGTTATATCCTTATTTTAATTTCTAAATAATTCAGCAATTCAACATATATTAATTTTATTAATTTAATATAAGACGAGAATCCTTTTGTATTAAAAATTATTGATACTCTTGTACGATATACTTATTACAGGAAATAAAAAAACAAACAAACAACCGTAATCTAACTCAGTGCTAGATATCAAAATTGGTTGGCTTTGCTGTACATGAACATGATTCCTCACTTCATCTATTTTTCTGTTGAAGAAAACATTTGTAACAAAATGAACCGTTGAGAAGAATTAGTAGAAACTTTCGCTACGAGTATCCATAACTAGTCGAGGCCAACGCATCTACGACTTGCTGCTCAAGCTGAAGTAAGGCCGACGTATGCTGCACATAGGATCAACAAACACGCAACAAAATATGCACCGGCAACAACTACTGGTTCTCTAATTCCACATAACTCGAGGTGGTGGTGGAAGGGAGCCATTCGAAAAATTCGGCATCCCCTTCGCAGGAAATACTTGGTCGCCTTGAAGAAGGATACCTGAAAGATAAGCCACTAGTGAGGTGCTGAAACATAGCCTCCAATATAACATGCTGACTTCTACACAAGCATTAGCAGGTATAATTCATTGTTGAAAAAATGGTTTTAACCTGCAGCTTTTCTTAGATGACAAAAAAAGACAGTTAAAAAAAGAACTGAGCTTACAATAGTTTCAGTGAACCAACAGTGGAGGACGACAACAAAGTTCACAAGTTTTTTTTTTATTTTTTTATTTTTTACCTATAGGTTTAAGGGAGCAGCGAGCGTAGACGGGAAGTTCATATTCAAGATCTAATCAGAATGGGTGAAAATGTAATGAAAATTCTGATATAAGCTAGCAGACATTGCTTAGATCATCACCTTCCACAAATACTAGTATCAGAATAACATTTCGAAGAGTGATGCAAACGTGATTAAGATAAAAACCTGTATGATAACTGAAAGTGCTTCTACAACATATATCCCTGATGAAATGAACAATGGGAAGAACATTCCAGTGCAAGAAGCCATTGCAGCAAGAGCCCCACCCAAAGCCAAAGCTCCTATGTCGCCCATGAATATAGATGCCTTGTGCTGGTTTTGGAAAAGAAAACCAACACATGCTCCAGCCATCGATGCTCCAAATACCGAAAGATCTGATATATGGTGGCAGCCACTACAAGTCAGAAACAGGGACAGCAATTCTGCGTGGTAATTTGCTAAAAATAACTAAAGAAACAGTTTTTTCAATTTTGGAGTGGGCGTATCAAAAGAGTATTCAACTACCGGAACATATAGGAAGAACCACAATTGACATCCCGATAAATGCTAATGCAGCAGTTCCAGCAGCCAGCCCATCAAGTCCATCAGTCAAATTAACACCATTGGCCATGGAAACAAAACAAAATGAACTCAAGACTGGATAAAATTTCCCAAGGCAAACAAGGCCCAAAGGTCCAGGTAGAGGAACCACAGTTTTCCTGACATACAAAGTACACATTAGTAACAAAGCAAGTTTCTTACTAATACAGCAGATATGTTATTAGAAAAATATAATAAAAACACATGCATTATGCATAAGTGAAAAACCACTAAGAGAGGGTGGCATGAGATTCTTGATAAGCAGTATCTGTTTATGGTGCGCTCTGAGAATAACGGACAACCATGGACCTACAAGTTGATAAACTTCCTTGCAGACTGAATGAAAGTACCTAACTACAAAGTGTCAGGTTCTTGCTAGCTAACTATTAAGGTTGGAGCTGTCACTTCTTACGAAGAGGTAACACTAAGTTGACAGGTTGCTGAAATTCATGATGGTGCCACATATGATTTGTGAATGCAAGCATGGATGTGTGAGTTACCCTTAAGAAAAGGTTGACGAAATTAGTTACTAGAAGATATACATGTTGTAGGGTGTTGATATGTCTGTTGTGCACAGCCAATAGGAGAACCACATTCCGGTAGCTGCCTGAGTAACATAAGAAATAGAGATCAGAAAAAACTATAAACTCTAAAACAAACAATAAATGAAATGACTGAAGACTAAAGTGCCTTCACCTCCAACAAAATCCTAATCCAACCAGATAGGCCATCATTTTTATTGCTGATGCTCAAAAAATCATCTAATAGACCAATTGCAGCAAATGCCATAGTTGCTACTGCTGCTGCAGAAACTTCAACAGATGAAAATTTGAGTACAACTTCAGCAACAAGTAGGCCAATCGGTATAAAATACAATCCGCCCATTGTAGGGGTTCCTTTCTTGGAAGAGTGTTGAGTTGGTGCCCCTTTCCTAACTCTGGACCGGATATTCAACATACGGAACAATGGGACACAAATATAGCCAGCACAAGATACTAAAATTGCAGATATCAGGAAAGGCCGCATCAAGTAGAATGGTGCGAGAGGCAATCTAACAATCCGCCACGCACACTGATCCACAAGTAAAAGAAGGAACGTTGAGAACGACATAAGTCCAACATTGTTCCAAATTCCATAAACGGTCCTGCAAGCAGAGAGTACCACGAAGGCCTGACTCAGGTAATAAATTCAACATACATAAATGTCATTCTATTAGCAAGCAATACATCAACAACAAAATAACATTGCAGAAAAGAGTGAGATAAACTAGTCTGTGCATAAAATGGCAAGGCATAGCAAAATGCACATAATAAATCTGAAAAAAGTAGAGAGGTCTCAAGTTATAGTCAATTTAGCTCATGAGTTTACTTTCTTCTTCTTCTCGTGCTGCCGAGCGTTGCAAGAGTATGCGCAGTCACAGTTATGGAGTCATCAGACGGCAGCAACCGCTCTTTTGAAGTGGGAAGATCAACGTCGATTATCGGCTGCAGAAAAACATCCCCGTCGCTGTCTTCACCTTCGCTTGATGAATACATATATTCAAAGGGTCTATCATTATTTCCCCAATCTCCAAATGAAACACCAAAATCCTGGTTACAGAGCTTAACCCGTAAGTTCAAATGGAACAGAAAACAGCCAAACAGAGACTACAAGACTTGTTACCAATTTATGAATTGCCAAATAACAAGTAAAAGTCCATCTGCATTTAACAGAATTGAGAAACTTTAACCTGTTTTCTTTTATTATAAATTTGAGAAATTAATCTACATGTGCATTAGAAGAAAGCAAAAATAGGGGAGAAACAGAAGAAAGAGGAAGTGAAATAGTGAATTGCATACATCATCCATGGCGCAAATTCGAAGAGCTCGACGCGGCGCGCGAAATCCATGACTTCGAACCCGTGATTCAAACAACTGTCCCAATCAACAGCTGACAAATAATTAGTCGGCATTTTATCAAAATCATACGCACAAATATCCGATTGCATCACGTCGTACAGTTCACCTTGTGCTCGACATAACTGGAGGCGCTATCAAAGGACACGCGCGACGACGGGAGTCTCAGACAACAGCAACCCGCGAGAAACCCTACATGATTGAAGTTCCTACTGTTTGAGGCGCATACAGCATGAGATTGCATGACTGCCCACACCTAAAATCTAATTGCAGCCATCAACAACTGAAACTCTCCATCTTTCATTCCAAGGGGAAATAGAGTTACCGCAGCTTTGAAATCTCCGAAGAGCTCTTTAGGGTGAGGGGGTCCGACGCGCCTACAGAGCGCGTGAACGAGGACACAGCATATAGCAACATCGCACTCGCAGATGACTCTTCAGTGCAGTGGACAGGTCAACCACAAGCGGAAATGATCCACGCATTATTTAATTCTTTTTTTTTTTTGAAGAAATATCTAATTTTAGTATACACACACATTATGATGGCTCCTAAATAATTTATTTAATTTCTTTTCCACAATATATCATCCTATCGAATATTTCTGGTGCTTATAGGCTATAGCATGCAATATTAGAATCTTATGATGACTTCCAAATTCCACAATTATTTCCCAGAATTATATTATTATATGGTCTAATCTTATGTTATTTTTAAGGGAACATAGGTGATGATAAATCTTTTCTTTTAAAATTTCAGATGATATTGTAAAATAGCAAATCTTTAGACAAAAATTCGCGTCAGCTCTTCCTCATCATGAATTTTTGAAAAAATATTCTTTCTATACATAAAAGTTACTATTCTTTTACATAAAAATTATTTTGTCAAAAATAACTATTTATATGATTGAAAGTTATTGTATTAAAGAATAAAAATTACAATATGATCAAATTAAAAGTGACACTTATTGTAGTTAAAAGTGATTGTTACAAAAATAATTATTGTTCTTAATACAAGATATTATTTTTAAAAAAGACAAAACTAGTGTGGGTCGGACCAAATTTGACACGGGCCGGCGCATATGAGTGCCGCCGTTATGTTTATAAATTATAATATACGATATTATAAAAAGTCAAAATTATATATTAAACAGCATACACACTTATGAAATGTAATAATGTGAAAGTCGGCTAATCTTAAACAGTATACACACTTATGAAATGTAATAATGTAAAAGTGGGCTCAACTGTACTAGATATGGAGTCGAAATTAATTGAGATAATTAATTATCTAATCACGTATTTTTATCTTATTATCTAATAAACACATAGACTATCCCGGAATTAGAAAAGAACACTAAAAGCAATTACACGAGAAAAATGCTGGTCATATATATAATACGGCGTCACTGCTACATTCAAATAACACCATTGTATCATATAACAAATTAATGTGTATTTCTGAATAGCAAGGAAATTTTTCTTTCATATACTTGAGGAGTCTCCACATAATATATGGAAGAAAATTTCACAATATCTGTGAAAAACGAAAACATTTTCAAGATATAACAGAAGCTGTTAACCATGGCACCACTGTTACAGAGCACGTAAGATCGGTTTCTGGGACAGATTTTCAAATATGTTCAGGCTACACATGACAAATGTATTTATATCAACAAGATGATACTGCAATCCACACCGTTGACCTCAATTGGTTGCGAGAAGAGGCCGTCCCCTGCCCATGGTAAACCCTCGCGTTCCATCTGGCATTTTGGGGCCCGGTGGCGCCTTTGATGGTTCGACACCATGGCTGGAATACTGGGTTCCGTGGCCTGGAGTGGAAATATTAGTTTGAACCAGATAAAAGATGTATTGTGTAGAATTTTGATAAATACCATGTCCGTTTGTGCTATGATACTTTTGTCTCCTTCCACGACCTCTGTTCCAACCCTTCTGCCCGTTTTTGTCTCTAGGCAACTGCGCCCCGTTCTTATCTCTAGATAAAGGATCCACATCCTGAAGAAGCATTTGGAAGACCATTATATGTGTTGCATACATGCTAGCTAAAACGAACTCTTTGCTCCCTATCACTCGAGTTAAAAGTAGTGCAAAAGTAACATCTCTTATTCCCGTATACTGTCGGAACAGGTCAGCTTTCCATCATATGTAGTACCACAGCATCTAAACATACTAAGGCTTTCAGTTTAATCCAGCAAAATTGCTGCTCCAAGTAGGTCAGCGCTGAACCATGAATTCCAGCATCAGAAGTAATGAACAAGGCAGAGATAAATATGAAAATATCCTCCAGGAGTTGAAAAAATACCTCCTCATCGTGTGAATCGTCATGATGCTCACATGCATCATGGTTCTCCTCACTGGCAGCTGGTTCAGTTGTCTGAACGGTGCTACCCTTGTCAGGCTCTAACTCCCTCCGTACCTTTTTCTTCTGCCCAGGCTTGTTCTAGGAAAAAAAAAAAAAAAAGGCATTGTCATACTGCTATACAGCCAAAGAAGAAGATAAAGGCAATAGCAATACATACTGGTTTTTTCAGAAGCTTGACCCGCAATCCATATCTCCAATCTTGCTCATTGTTCAAAGTGGTCACCTAAACCACAATTAAGAGTAATTGATACGAGGCTGAAAGACAAACAGAAAAGGAAAAGAGTGAAAAATCGTAATGGACTCACAGCTTTCTCAGCAGCCTCCACGGTGTCGTACTCCACAAGAGCATGCAACTATAGAGAAAAGCTCGATTAAAGCAACAACACACAACAAAATGCCCATAAGATGTTGTGTGTACTAACTTAAAGGTGAACAAGCATGAAGGGGAGAAATAAATAATATATATCAATACATATTTACAATAATAAACTATATCGAATGCATTAAGCCTTTCTCCCTTATGATTGACAATCTAATCAAGAGCACCACATCGTAGAGACAATGAGTAACATAGGCTAAGCACATTGCATCTAAAACCAATCTCAAGATAATATGTAAACAAGAAGTATCTTGACTTTATACAATTCAGTAAAGGAGTATCTTGACTTTATACAATTCAGTAGCAACTGGATGCTTTAAAGTTGGAAAGCACAATGTGAATATACTAAGTTAGCCACTTGAATGATAACCTATTCATATTGTAGAACTTTGCTGCATTTGCATCATTTCATTTGGTAAAGCTGATAGAAAAATCAATTGAAGCGCACCTTTCCGCTGATCAGCTTCTCCGCTATGGTGCAATTTTTTGGGTCTCTTACATTATGTGGGTCACGAATGGTAATATTCTTTATGCTGGCAATCAGAAACAAACAGAACTGTTAACTAGGATAGCAGGACAATAGCATAAAAGTAACAAAGGAGAGAAAAAGAAGCAACAGGGTGATAGCATAATTTAAAAGAAAATAACATGCATACATTCCAGCTTCACCAAACAGTCGATGGAGGTTCTCCACCGAATGATCCTCAGGTAAATTCTCCACTAGTACAGTGCACACCTATTACACGATCCAAGATATAAGATTCTTTTAAGCTAACCTAGTAGAATAAAGATAAAATTAATTGAAGACCTCTACCATTGGGTCTTTGATTTCAGCTAATGGAAAAGGATGAAGTCGCTTCACCTTTTTCTCATTTGAGCTAACAACCTGAAGACAGCAGGAACAGTTTTTCTAGTCATATTGAGAAATGCTAAGTAAATAAACTCTGCCTCAGAAACAAAGTAATCTAACTTGGGTAAAATTGCAAAGTTTATTGTTACTGCTAGTTCTATGAGCTAAAAATAATTTTTCAGTAAAATATATCCACTTACAAGAAAAGTAGATTCCTTCAATGCAGCCACTATTAATGATGCGTCTCTTGTTAACTTCTTCATTTTCTTAAATGAGGCAACAACTCCAATAGGAACTGCAGCAATGTAAAGGATTTCCTCTTAGACATGCGAAAGAAGAACTAGGGATGGCAAGTTCAAAAATGCATGCTCATGAAAGACCTGTCACATAATTTTGAAATTACAAGGACTCAACACATATAGTATAAAGTAAAGGTCACCCAGTTAATTGTAAGAAAAACAAAGATCCTTTTGCTAAATGCTGAGAGTCTTTTACCCTTTCCTCAGAGACCTGGGGCATGCATCAGGTTATAAATCATAGGATCTGACTCAATAAACACAAGTACCCCTCATTTAGGCTAAACCTAAATGTTGACAAAGCTAACAATTAACTGAACCCTGAATTCATGAGCTTGTAAGACATTATTACTATGTGGATTTAGTTCCTTCATTTCATTCTGTTCAACGCTAGAAATACAATGGAGCAACAAGGGTGCCATGAGATATTTTAGTACCATTTGTATTTAGCCAATCCTATCATCCGGCAGACACTCCCTTCCATCTAATGATCCCTCAAAGGATATTGACCAAACATTTGTAATATCAAATGAACTAATACGTCATATTCTGCTGAAAGAAGAGGGTGCATTTTAGCATTTACTGAAGTAATGTAATAACAATAATGGCTTTTGCTTCCTAGCAACTCAGCAGCTAATAAGAGTAGAACAAAGTCTGGCACTCACTCACCAAACCCTTCCGCATTTCTTGTAACATATTTCAGCATAAACTTATCATTTGGCAAATTTTCATCACTGAAGTAATACTCCACCTGCAAAAATCAAAGTTTCAATAAGTTGATTGGTTTAATAAAGACAAACTAATTATAAAATAAGGATTAAACCAGTGGATAACTCTACATTCACCCCCAATAAATCAAGAGCTAGGTAGCAGAAAACATCGATGGGATACAATGACGACACTGAATACAATTTCATCAATCATCAGGCCTATGAGATAAGAATTCTACATTGCGATAACAGCACATATATTGGGCAAGCCCCTAAAACTAAATCAAATTTAAACAATATTTCCAGAAACATTTGACTGGCGCTGGAAACTTCGCACTTTAACCAATTAGCCCAGTTATGAAAATGTTTACTATATAGGGAAGCCCAAGAGCGCATTTTTGCGTTGCGGAGTTTAACCAAGGACCAATAAATAGGAAAAAGACTGAATCAAGAAGAAGGCAAATACAAAACTAAAAGTTTACGGAATCAAAAGAAGAGCTGCACTAAGTCATCTCTCAAGTTTAAACCCTACTGCCAGCTCAAGAAACCCAAGAAAAACCACCTCTAAGCATCAAGGAAATAATCCAATTAACTTAAATTTCACATATTGCCAAATCGCAACTAACCCTGTGAATCGAAATACCGGCACCGCCAATCAAAATTAATCAAACAATAGGCCGAACACCCATATAAAGGCAAAAAGTTCCACCTGCTTGATAATCTTGCGGCGGAGATCATCGGTGAGCACGGCGGACTGCGGCTGATCCGACGGAAGCGGAAAGTGAGATTCGGTGAGCTCCGGTGAGCCGACGGGGGAGAAATCGTGGTGATCCTCGTCGTGATCAAATTCATGATCAGATGGCGGAGATGAAGCGGCGGGGAAGTGGACGGCATGCTCCTGGTCCTGGGGTTGCTCCATAGGAGAGGAGAGAGAAAGAAGAGACGTCAATAATGGAGAAAGGTAAAACCTCCCGCTCTTTTTTTTGCCCCTCGTTTCTTCTTTCTCGATCTCTCGAAGAAATGTTTGTCGCTTGGAGGGGTTAAATATACGGTGGCGCCCCCGCCACCCCACGGTGAAATATTTCCATATTTTAACATGAGCCCGCAGTTAAAACTTGCCTCGCTCAAAACTCTTATCTCTAAGTAGTAGAGTATTTTTCATTTTGGAAACATTAAGGGTGTGTTTGATAGTAAAGATAAGTTTAAGATTAGATTATTAATTATAACTAAATAGTATTTCATGACACGAAAGAGGAAAAGAATATGACTACAGATGATTACAGAAATTTAACTGTAAAAACAAAAGGAGATTGGAACTTTGTTGGATTCATGGAATTTTATTTTGAATGCATTTCGGAGAAGACGTCCGAATCTTTTTTATATTTCAGGAAAGGTTTTTCTCTTTTCTTATCTGTTTAATTATCCTATAAATCCAGAAAAAAATTCACACACAATTAAAAACACAATCCACCAGGCGCCGTTATACAATAGAATTTGTTTGGAATTTTGTTGTTACATAATTTTATTTTATTTTTTGACTTGGGGCGGAAAACGGTACAGTTTGAATCTTAAATCTCTTTGTAAAAAAACATGAATGTCTGAGAGAAAATTAGGTACTATTTTAAAAGAGCATATTATAGAAATAAGAATCAATTTTCTCAACTTATTTTATATAAATATGTCAATAGTTAGTGGGATGATAGTACTTAGTATGTATTCCAATAAATATCATATGTTTACACTTAATAACTCAGGATATAATAATTAAGTTCAAAATGAACACAGAACAAAAACATTTCCTAGCACTCAAAATGCAGCATCTGCAAAAAGACCATTTGACAACATCAAATGAATATATTTTACGAGATAAAAGACAGAGAAGACTGAATAATTTCATGCATAATTGAGAAAAAAAAGCAGAAATGCAACAACATAATAGCCTATAACTCATCAAATAAGGACACCAGTTTACCTTTATTGCAACAAGATTTCATTTGATAATGCAGAATTCAAAGCAATAACGTGCTCTCTTTGATCATCTCTGAAACAGATACAACAGCTAGCCAAGTTTTCAGCAATCAAAGCCCAAGGGCATGAAGCATTATAGCATTTTGCGCGTGCATCCTGTTCTCAGCTTGGGGGAAGACAATGGAGTTTGGGGCTTCAATGACGCCGTCAGTGACCTCGACTCCCCTCTCAGCTGGCAGACAGTGCATAAAATATGCTTTTGGACCTGCTATCTTCATAAGCTCCTCGTCCACCTAACAAATTATTACACAGCATGATTCAGAAATCTATGACAAACAAGATGCACTTTTCACAGCATTTGACCGCACAATGTAAAGATTTCTAAAGATTTCTAAAGACTGCAAACACATCAGTCCCTCTCTAATGAACTGACTCAACTACGACCTAATTTCAGAGCTTAATTCTCAATTTCTTTCATCATAAACTGTATGTTTGCAATTAGTATCTATCCCTAGAAGGTGCATACCTGGAATCCTTGAAAAGCTGTACGGCGGTATTCAGCTTCTTCCTTCTGTCCCATGCTGGCCCAAACATCTGAATAGACTACATCAGCTCCCATTACAGCTTCTTTGACATCATTAACTATTTCTATTTTGCTGACTCCAGCCTTTATTGCTTTCTTACTTGTCCTTGCATCAGGTTCGAAACCTCTAGGACAGGCACAAACAAAGTGGAAAGGAATGACAGATGCCAACAACAGCCAGGAATGCACAATATTGTTCCCATCTCCAACATAGACAACCTAAGATTTGCCAAAACAGAAACACTAAACGTTATCCACCATCAACAGGAAAAACGATTCTGAAAGGCGAATAGCCACCTACAAACTAGCTGCACATAGGCTAACCTTTGTCCCTTCCAGTTGACCAATGTGTTCAATGATCGTGAGTGCATCAGCCATAATTTGACAAGGATGGTTAAAGTCTGTCAAGCCATTGATCACAGGGACAGTGGCATAGTTAGCAAGATCGATAATATCCTGCAAAATGAAAGGACTGATGTAACATACATAGTAAAACAGTAGATTTTGAAACAATGGACCAGACTGTAACCTTATTTATTTCATTGTCCAGCTATCCAATTAAAGGGAAGTGCACATTATGGCTGAAGTTGGTAATGTCAAGAAACATTTAAATACATATATTGGCTGTATTTGAGTACATATATTGACTGTATGAATGAAGGAGCCAAGTCATACTAATATAGATAACATTTGCTATTATTATATATATACCAGTACGACGCTCAGAAATTATCAAATAAGCATGAAGCATGAATTTTCTATTATTATACACACACCTGCAATGAAATACATTTTCGCATGCAAAGAAAACATAAAGAAGCAAAAGATTAGACGAAGGTCCATCTTCAAGAAAAACAAACAAGCCAACAAAAATGAGAGGTCTTCAAATGAATTGCTTGCAGACACACACGCACAGAGAGCACAAGAGGGCTTTGACATTACAACCGAGACAGAAAAAACCAAATTATCATGCGCATTCGGAAGTTGGAAGCCCCTATGTAATAACTCACCAGCATACCTGATGAGCAAAAACTCGTGCCATAATGATATCATTATAGCGAGACAGTACGCGAGCAACATCACGAGTTTCCTCTCTCTTACCCATTTGGATATCATCAGGCCCAAGGTATAGAGCATGCCCTCCGAGCAGATGAAAACCTGTCTCAAATGAGACTCTTGTCCTCATAGATGGTTTGGCAAATATCATAGCCATAGTTTTTCCTTTAAATGGGAGGTATGTCCTTTCTCCTGATTTAATAAGAGCCTTGACCTCCTTGGCTCGATCCAAAATCTTTAAAATGGTCTCCTTGTCAAAATCATTTATGTGAAGGAAATCCTTAAG
>JAYDZE010539026.1:0-14826 GCA_034509125.1 Monilaria moniliformis
GTGCTCGTCTTATTCTTGCACCTTGTCTTTTCCCCGACTGGAATTTGGGGCACGATCACCTTAAATAAAATATTATAGTCAATAACTTCATTTTCATTTCTTGCATTAATTTCAATTATTCACTTTATAAGGAATTCTTATTATCATATATTTAACATTTTGCTTTCAAAAATATTTTTATTCAATTTATAATTATTTAGGTCCATTTCATTTTATTTAATTAGCCCACTTATTATATATTGTAGTCTATTTATCAATTTGGGCTAATATTTCCTTTTTCTTATATAACAATTCAGGCCCAATTAAATTTTAATTTTCTAATAACTTATTATTAGAGGTCCAATTATTCTTAGCCATATTATTATAAGTCCATTTGGCCTTTTATTTCTTTAGCCCAATTCTTATACATTTTTCTAGCCCATTTATTAATTTAAATATCTTATAGTCCAATTGCTATTTTATTATTTATTTATTTTTATTTATTTTTTTCATATTAATTCTTTAATACAACAATGCACAAATTCACACTTTTATTTCTATAAACTCTCGGCCCAATCACTACCATACTCCAAGTTTCCATCTTTTTTATTCAATTCACAACATTTCAATTTTTATTCCTTTATATCCCGAAATTCTCAAAATATAAAATCAAAATCAATTAGATTACTTAACAAACTTTCATTCTTAGATTAATTATGCAATTACAATTAATTCAAACAATTATTAAATTTCATGAGTTTAACCCTCAAAAGTCTTGGCTCTTCCTCAACATCCCAAATTCAACAACAATTCAACTTTAATTCATCAATTTCCCAAAGCTTTCGGCTTTTCCCAACCAACAATCATATTTTCAATTCCTCAAAATTAAATCTCAATATTCAATCCAAACTCTCGGCCTCCTTCGATTAGTCCCAAAAAAATACTTCAGTTATTAAAGTAATACTATTGGCTTATTCAAACAATTCATCAATAAATTTGAATTCAAAAACCAAAATATTAAAGAAATGAAACAAGAACAGAATTTGAACATATACTATGTGTGTACTGACTGTATGAGAGATAAGGGCCGAGACTCGGCATGAAGGAGAAGAAGAAGGCACGGCTATTGAACGGCGGCGGAGAGACGTGGATAGAGGCAGTGGCGGCGTGGATTTTAACAGAGGAGTATGGGTGTCGTGCATGTGTGTGTGCGCGACCCGTGAGAGAAAAGGGCGAGGTGAGGGAGTGGCTCGGCAGCGATTGGGAGAGACGGTGGGAGAAGAGAGAGACCGTGAGAGAGAGGACAGTGTGTGCATGTGTGTATGTATGTGTGTGGCCCGAGAGAGAGATGAGGGCAGCGCGAGTGTGGGTTCTGAGAGAGAGATGGAAGCGGTAAGGAGGATGTAGGAGCTCAGCGGCTCAGTGGCGAAGCGAGGCGAAGACCTCGTGGCTTGTGGGTGAGGCGGCAGAGGTGGCTGGTGAGTGACCGAGAGAGAGGGAGAAGTGGAGGGTGAGGCGGTGGGAGAGAGTGAGGCGGTGAGGGAGAGTGTGAGAGATTGACCGAGAGAAGAGAGGGAGGGGGAGAAATAGGGTGCTTATGGGCTTGGGCTTAGCCCAAGTCCTTTCCTTTCTTTTTTTTCGGCCCATCACCCATTTGAAACCGGCCCAACTCTTAAATTGCATACTTAATCAATTTTAATCTCCCTTAATTAAATCTATAATTAAAATTAATCTATTTTTAATATTTTGGGTGTTTTTGGGGTATTACAGCAGCACCACGTACGGATCTCACCAGAGCCAACCCAACCTGGCTCTGATACCATTTGACACACCCCCTCGCACTCACGTTGAAATTTTGGCAAGGAATGTGCAGGCGCCGATGCCCCACGCAACGACCAGCCTTCGTGCCCCACTTAGCACTCGTGTTTTCCCACACAAACACTCGTGGCTTGAGGCCATTGTGACCAACCACTTTACTCAACACACGCAGCGGAATAAGAGTAAAGCACACATTGGATTACGGGAGTCCCTCACCTCCCCACCTTCGAATATCACTCAATCAACTCAAAGGTCCACGGCTAGTACACAATACTCGCTTGGATATCTCATTCCAAGTTTGGCCTTCTCGAGTTGTGCTGCTCATGGCATAGACATAAGTGTGTGGTGGACATCCCCCCACCACTGGGCTCAACTAATCTAAACCGTTGGGTCATAACTGCTTGGCTAGGTGTCGCCCATCAGGCTGCTCCATGCAGGGGCTGTTATGCACCACGATAACTGCCCCAACAACCGCCTCGCATGCTCCACACATGGGCGCCTCGCACTTGTTCCCGCCCGAGTTCGATCCTCGTTAGGCGCTCGGCCTCGCGCACTGTCCCCGCCACACTCGGCGCCCATACCCCAAATGTGTGTCGGGTAGTGCCCCCGTCGTGCGTCGGCGCCAACACACCTGCGCACGCTGGGTCACACCCTCGGCCTCGCTCACATGCCTCGGCTCCTACACGCGCCTCGGCCAACACTTGAACGTCCCACAAGCTAAGTGCTGCTCCCGTACCTGGTGCTCCACATCACCAAGCCCGTTGTGCCCGATGTTCTGCATCATCGGGTCTTCGCCGCCTACAGCATCTACCTGCAGACTCGCCCGGTGCACCCGAGCTCCGTGCCATCCCGCATAGTACTTTCCATCAGTCGTCAAGCTCCGCATCTTAACTACAACACGCCACTCCGCAACCAGCCAAGACACGAACCCAATGGCTTGACACCATAATCTGCCGAGCTCGCCCGTGGCTAGGCTCACCCGTAGGATTTGCCAATTTAAGGGTGCAACAGTGTGACTCTCTGGAGAACATTTCCTTTTGGACCCGGCAGGGTGGAGTCATGCCACAGTCTCACCCGACCGGGGAGTCCACGTCTTGTGGGACCCGGCCTGGTGGAGTCATGCCACTGTCTCACCTGACCGGGTGAGACTCTCTGGAGTCCACGCCTTGTGGGACCCAGCCGAGTGGACATATGCCATCTTCTCACCCGGCCGGGTGAGTCCCACTGGATCCCAAATTTGCCTAAAATAGAATGAATTTTCACTATAGCAATTCCCACTCGACCCCAACCAGGGCTCTGCCCCTTGGACCCCGCCAGGGGCTGTCGTCCCTTGGACCCCGCTTCCAGGGGCGCTGCCCCCGGACCCCCGTCCCTTAGGGGTTTCGCCCCTAAGATCATAATAAATTCATATAAGCGTGTACTCCATACCTCCAAACTTATATGATGTATCATTATGACGATATATTGGTCAATTCAGTTAATCCAATTACACTAAAATATCCAACATAAGTGGCATGTCCGCAATCATTTTTGATGATATGTAAATATAACTTGTCTGCTGCTGCGCAACTTTCTGAGATATGTAAATATTGTTTAGTTTGGATTGTTCTCTGGGATAGCATGACTATTATGAACTAAACCAGGATGGTGATCAAGTCAATTGATATAGTGTATGAATATTGTGTACACGTTATTAGAACAATTATAAGGAGATTATATTCAAAAAATTTGGACAAGTTTTCTTTGTTAAAAAAAATATAGCCTTAAATAATATATATATATATATATATATATATATATATAGGGGTGTACTAGAATGAAAACACACTTTAAATGCATAACTAACAATCAATATAAGCCGTTTGATTCAAAATAGACATACAAGATTCTGCCTAAACACAGTATCATTATTTCACTATCACAAAGTCATTTAAGGGTATAATAGTCTATCTAATTATTAATAATTGACTCGTCCTAATTTAGTTCGAATTATTGTCGCAAGTGTATGAGGTTTAGTAGCATAGGGCAAGCAAGATTATCATTTTTCCAGACTATTATACTAATTCTAAGTATTGCAAATCAAATTCAGTCACTAACTAAAAACCAATATTATAAAAGAGCATGAGATCACACACTACTTAATAGAACACTAAATTAAAATTCAATAGAAGAAACTAAGTATGAGTGACAAGGGAATAAAGAAACTTTGAGAAATGGTTAATTTCTATGGATCAAACAACATTACAATTCATGTATCCTTAGCAAATAAATTCTATGCTAATCAAAGGCTCAAGAAAGATTAGGGCTATCACGCATATATAGTCACATTTTCTCTCGGAGTATCCAACATGTAGATTACATACCAATACCCAAGCATCCTCAAAATAATTAGTAGTAACTCCTAATAGAACAAACGATTCAAGGCATCACAAATAATCACAAATTTTTTAATTATATTGATTAATGTGTTGATTATTCCCCCATCCATGTATTATTACTCATTTTTCAAGTCTTGTAGTAACATAAATAATTTCTTTCTAAAGATGGCCAATCTAAGAAAGTTCAAGTACAAGGATAATCAAAATCAAATCAAGGTCTTAGCAAAGAGTTCAAGATGAAAGTTTACATGAACTCTAATATGTCTTCCCCAAGAAACTAACTAATAATCTAGCTCAACATATTCTCTAAAAACTGAAAATCAGAAATTAAAGAAAACATTAAGATGACTTGGTACACCCGTGAGTGGTAGATTCTTCAATGGATGATCTTCTTCTTGTCTCCCAAGTGAGTCTCATTTCTTCTTCTTCATCTCTTCTCTTACTTCAAGTCTTAGCTCATCTACAATGGTGGTAGTTGGTATTCCTAAGGGTAGTAGCCTCGAAAAATCGTGTGTTGGAGTGTATTTATAGGTGTGGGGTAGAATGGGCCTGAACTAGGGCTGCAGATTCGCGCAAACATATTGCACCCTGCTGTGTCAGTTTATGACCAAGTCCTACCCGGCCGGGTCCAACTTCCTGGAATGAATCGCCCTTCTCACCCGGCCGGATCAGTTTGTGGAGTGACTCCACCCGGTCGGGTCTAGCTTGCTGGGGTGGTTCCATTCTCACCCTACCGGGTCAGTTTGTGGAGTGATTCCACCCGGCCGTATCTTTCTCTCCGGATTCCGATGGACTTCGTTATATTCCACCCGGGCGGGTGGTTTGCTTGGCACAATTTCACCCGGTCGGGTGGATCGCTCTTACCTAGATTTTCACATTTTGTTCCATCAAGCTAAATTTTTTGTTTTAACTACAAATTTGTTAACAAACTTGTTAAACTAACCAATTGATAGGAAATTTATCCAAAACACTCAATGCACACCCTCAAATACACCATAATTAAACAACTAATAAGCCCAACACACGTAAAACTACGGGTTTATCAACTCCCCCAAACTGAGATTCTTGTTTGTTCTCAAACAAGACAAATAAGAGATTAAGAGAGACGACTGAGGAATCAAGTTCAATAATACTTGCTTCAGATTAACCATTGTAAAAGAGTATTCTTGAAACGTCATGCATAGTAAATCAAGTCATAGGCACAATTTTGCTACTAACTAGTTGATCATCTTGCCATTATGTTTCACTCGGGGATAAGTGTGCAAGTGTTTGGTGCCTCAGTCGAAGTGCATTGGGACGTATATACTCTCATCCTCGAAAAACCTTGCATCATCTTCCATAGGCTTGCTTAACTTCTTACATCTCATCTACTATGTTGTGAATGAAGATTTAGAATCGGACAGGTCGTTTTGATGGGTTATAATGTTGGCTCTTTGGTCATGGTAGGGTAGTTTGGCTGAGTGAGGTAACATCTTCAAAATTCAATCAAGCTTTCGTGACACCAATCAACATATTTCCTTCAAACATTTAGAATTTGTCTACATTACTTTAATTATTTTGCTTATCATAACCCTTTTTTTATTTTAGTCAGACTTTGTCCAACTTATTTCTCTCTTTTATTTTTTTATATATATGTGTATATGTGTGTGTGTGTATATATATATATATTATCACTTCCTCACATCATCCATCTTTTCCTTCCAACATTTTATCTTACGTTCAAGCACACTAGTCCATATTTCTCCTTCATAACTAGATTGTTTGCTTCATCAGTCAAAACATAATGCTTTAATAAAGTTCAAGAAGTAGCAAGTGTCTACCAGTTACTATTGGCTAATCAAAAGAAAAGGTTTTAAGGCTCAATCATGACTCACTAGGATAGTTATGAGTGAAGGTTCAAAGAAAATGGATAAAAAATAGCTTAAAACGAAAGATGATCTATCTTCATCTTCTATTTCCTCATTCACTATGTATATTCAAGTAAGAGTTAAACAAGTTCTAGAGATGAATACCAAGTATTCGAGCAAACACTCATGAAAGAAAGTAAAGCTCAACTCTCACTAGGTTATAGCATAATGCAAGATGAACTAGCAATTCGCTACTAATGTGTCTCATTCTTGAATTACTACACACTAAGTTGCAAGTATACTTAAAATTCCAAAAATCATCACAAGCAAGTCATGCTTAAATTCCTTTATAATGTCAATCCAATACAAAGCCACAAAAAAAACCTACCAACACAACGACATACCAAGCTATGACAAACTTACTAGAAAACAAACTAGAACAGACTAAAAACAACAAGGTAGCAGTCACACAATATGAAAAACAACAAGGATAGAAACAAAGACAACCACCTTAGCACCCCCCATAAAACTTATACAATGCGAGGCAAAGAATATGTTAGTATGCCTTGAATCTGTATAGTTTGCCGCCACGCAAACGGGGGTCTCGCTGTCCGGTCCGTTTTGTGTGCCTATATCTATAGAAGTATGGCACAAAACTCTGTAAGCTGTAACCGCTATCATAATACAATCTGTTCTCCGTTCTTGCCCGTGGACGTAGCCAATACAACGTTGGTGAACCACGTAAATCTGTGTTTCTTTACCTTTTTGTTTGTTTCGATTACTCAATTACTCTATTCCGTCACAACAGAATAAGTTTGAAAAAGAAAGGTGTGTTTGGTGATGAACCTTTACTCCTGAGGGGGAGGTGGGGGATACGGGTTCCAGGAATTGAACCCGTCGTACATGCTTGTAATCATGTTCTCAAGTCGGTCCATCATTTCATTCGAGCTATTCTGGTAGTATTCGAAGATGTCCAACCGATGGTTGATGTGGTTGAATTTTTGAGTCATGGTGGCCTCAAAATGATCCAACCTCTGATTGATGGAGACATCATCTTCATCTCTTGCCAGTTTTAGGCATCGTCCCTGCCACTTATTGGATGGTCCGACTTCATCAGGATTGACCGGATGAGCCATTGGCTGTGGCGGCGGTGGCTCAAGCCGTTCGGGCTGTGGCATCATGAACGACACATGAGATTGGATACGTGGGCGGGACCACGGTAAATATGGAGGATTATTGGCCACAATATGCCTGTGCACGTCCTCGCCCATTCTCCAATTTCTTTGGTACTGCCACCCGTTGACATACGTGTTGACCGGATCTGGGAACGAGAAGTGATCGTTCCCCTTTTGGAGGAAGTAGCCTTGGAGCCGGTTGTCCATATTAAGGAACTTGACTTGCTTCAATATTTCCAAAGACAAGTATTTCTCTCATATATATGGTATGAAATCTTCCACATATATCCTACATCGAGGGCTAGACAGGTGATGATGCCACCACAGTAGAGAGTACCCGATGTTTTCCTTGTCTGCTGCTCGAGATGTTTGACGATGAAGTGCCCCATGTCGAGAGAGCGGCCATTTAAAAAGTTCCGCAGAAGGAACACTTCGTCACTTTGAATACTGCCCGCTTCAAAGTGAGCCAATGGCAAGTAGGCACACGTATTTTGTAGAAATCAGATGACTGGATTTCTAATTTGAGAGGCTTTGGCACGAGCGACATTGAATCTCTCGTGACTGCCTTCAGGTAGGGTGATAGCACTCCAAAATGCATTCCGATCACGTCCATACTACGGAAGTTGAATATTGCGTTGAATTTCGCGATGGATCAAAGTCGATGTTCGGGAGGCGAAACGTGATGGACTCCATGCACGATCCTCCATACGCACATATAGAGTGCTAAGGAACTCCAACGTGAGGCGGCAGAATGAGTCTTGTTGCTATACTGCACATAACTCCCAAAAGCACTCTCGGATTTCGAGTTTGTACAACACCTGGTCATCTTACCGGAGTGGTTGGACCGGTAGACGAACTAGGGCATCCCAATAAGCCCTTTGCTCTGGGATTTGTAGCTAAACACTGAGGAACCTTGGGTTTGATAGAGTAGTCATTTGGTGTACCTAACCTGAAAACGACAAGAAATAAGGCTACCACTTAACTAGGGACATATCAAGAACATAACCACAAACCTTTTGGATTATTGTCTATTATCTATCCCCTATCTTGCATGCCATTATCCCCCAAAAGAGCAAGAGCGAAAATGCAAAGCCACATAAAACACAAAGCTCAATGATTGGCAAAACAAAGTAATCATTTTACACATAGTTTTTACATATTGCTTATAAGCATCAACTAGTAAGCAAAGCACTACCCCACTTGCATCGGTAAACTTAACCCACAACACAACCATAGCGAATAAGAAATCAAGCATTATGTGGAAAAATAAGGGCTATCCAACTCCTACAATTCATGCATAGTAATGAGTGTAATGTGTGTGTTTGTGGGGGAAATGTGGAAGAAATTGAAGCAATTGGGGAAATGGGGAATGTGGTTAGGGCTTGAGAAAGGGAGAAAATGGGGAAAAAGTGAGAGGGGACGCGAACGGGTGGCAGTTTTAAAACAGGCCCTTGCGTCTTGCACCTAGCTGGGTGAGTTTGTGTGGCTAAACCACCCGGCCGGGTCAAAGTTTCTGACTCCTGAACTACCGCGCACCCGCCCGTGTTAAAAGTGTATGCAAACCTACCCACCCAGGTTGAAGTCCTTGTACCTGACTTGCTGCTCGTGGCTCGTACCCAGCCGGGTCAAAGTTTTTGACCCCTTCACATGTTTTTCCGCGCGATCCGATCGGGCGGGTGAGATTGAACTTCGAGGGACCCGACCGGATTCAAGCTCATGGACTCCCCGCAAAAAACCACCCGGCCGAATGAAATGGTTTGGTTAACCTACCCAACCGGGTCCTACCTTCTGGTTCCAAATGAAGCTTGTTGCTAGCTGCACTAGAATTATTACACGACAAGGAAAACAAGGAAATGACTAAAGATGGAAAATAAAAAAACAACAAACACATCGAAATAAAGGATACCGTGTTGGGTTGTCTCCTAACAAGCGCATCTGTTTAACTTTGTTAGCCCGACGTCTTCAACAGTTTCGTGGCATCGATAATGCCAGAACGACTACCTTATTCTTTTTGTCGGGGCTGTAGAAATATTTTTGATGCTGACCATTGACTTGAAATGTGTCTCCATTGGATGCCAACAATTCAACGACATCACCATCCTCACCTTTGTAATTGTGAATGGGCCCGACCATTTAGATTTCAACTTCCTGTGAATGATTTTGAATCGAGAATCAAACAATAAGACGGCGTCCCCCAGGAGAAACTCCTGTTTCTCGATCATCTTGTCATGAAAACTCTTCATTCGTTGCTTATAAATGGCTGAACTGTCGAATGCCTCATTCCGAAACTCCTCAAGCTTGTTGAGATAGATTATGCGTTTATCCCCTGCATTCGAGAAGTTGAGGTTCAATTTCTTAATAGCCCAATGTGACTGATGCTCCAACTCGACCGGGAGATGGCATGACTTTCCCAACACCAATTGATATAGTGACATCCCAATAGGAGTCTTGTATGCCGTCCTATATGCCCACAAGGCGTCATCAAGCTTCAATGCCCAATCTTTTCGGTTGGTGTTCACCATCTTATCAAGAATTTGTTTGATCTCCCGATTAGCCAATTCAGTTTGACCATTTGCTTGTGGATGATAAGGGGTGGTCACTCTATGCTTTACTCCATATCAACTAAGCACATTCTCTAGCCATTTTTTGCAGAAATGTGAACCCCCACACTAATGAGTGCCCGATGTATACCAAATCGAGTGAAGATGTTCTTTTGGATAAACTTGATAATGATCTTGAAGTCATTAGTTTGGGTTGGAATGGCTTCTACCCACCTCGATACATAATCGATAGCCAAGAGAATATATTGATAACCACATGACGAAGGAAATGGGCCCATGAAGTCAATACCCCAAACATCAAAAAGCTCTACCTTAATGATGGTGGTCATTGGCATCTCTTTTTTATTTGATATACCTCACGTCCTTTGACATACATCACATTTGAGCATACGGCGATGGCAATCTCCATAGATAGTGGACCAATAAAGGCCACTTTGAAGTAACTTAATTGCCGTTCGATTTGCTCCAAAGTGTCCCCCATCCTGGGACGAATGACACTGCCTCATCACGTCCTCCCACTCTTATTGAGGAACACATCTGTTAATTATCATGTCAGCGCATCTCCTATACAATATGACTCATCCCACATATAGAATTTGACACGATGGAAGAATTTCTTCGTTTGGTAAAGCTTGAGATCATTGGGGATTACCTTGGTTGCTAGGAAATTGACGATGTCTACATACCAAGATAATGTAGCTTGGGCGAAGAACAAATATTCATCGGGAAAGCTCTCATTTATAGGCCTCTTCAAGTCCTCTCCTACCACGGGTTGCTTCAATCTTGATAACTGATCGGCTACCACATTCTCACAGCTCTTCCTACACCAGATTTCCACATCGAATTCTTGTAGAAGGAGAATCCAACGAATCAACCTTGGTTTTGCATCATTCTTTGCAAAAAGATGACGAATGGCTGCATGATCGGTGTAGACAATGGTCTTGACTCCTATAAGATAGGATCTAAAGTTATCAAATGCATATACCACTGCTAGAATCTCCTTCTCTGTGGTTGTGTAGTTAGACTGAGCCGAGTCTAAGGTACGACTTGCATAGTAAATCACCCAGAATTGCTTGTCCCTCTTCTGTCCCAAGGCTGCCCCCACGTTAATGTCACTGCATCACATATGATCTCGAATGGTTGTGACCAGTCCGGTGAGATGAGTACGAGTGCGCTCACTAAAGGCTTCTTTACCTTGTCAAAAGCCTGCAGACAATCATGATAAAAGGTAAACACAGTTTCTTTTGCAAGTAAGTGATATAAACGTTTTGCAATTTTTGAGAAATCCTTAATGAACTGCCTATAGAACCCGGCGTGGCCTAGAAAGCTCCTCACAGACTTCTCGCTTATGGGAGGTGGTAATTGCTCGATCGCCACTACCTTGGCCCTATCGACCTCCAATCCTACAGCAAAAATCTTGTACCCAAGCACAATACCATCTCTTACCATAAAATGACACTTTTCTCAATTTAATACAAGTGCATACTTAAGATGTGCGGGCAACGGGTTCAATTCTAACTTTGACTCTTTCCCCGAGTTGTCTCCTATCTTTTCAAGAGTATCTTGCTCGTCTCTCAACGATAAGAATCTTTGATGGCACCTTATAATTTCTTTCGAGGAGTCAAGAGCACCTACAAAGTCCAACAAATCAGAATTAGCATCAACTAAATCATCATAATGAGAAGAGTAAAGTGATTTAAATAAGCAATGTTCTAGTTCATCTTGTGGGGTAAATATGGCTTGAGCTACTCCATTCACGCAAGTATCCACTACTTGTATGAGTTTGCGATTCTCCATCCCCTTGTCTCGCTATCTTGATGAAATTGCATGGTTTTGTAGATGGAGAATGTTAAACTATCATCATTAAAACGAAGTGTAAGTTCCCCATTAGATACATCAATCATTGCCTTTTCCGTAGCAAGGAAGGGTCTTCCCAAAATGAGAGGGACATTCCAATCTTCTTCCATATCGAGGACAAACAAATCCACTGGGCGTATGAGATCCTTTTCATGTAACTCATTTTTTTGTCATTGGAAGGGCAACCCTTCTTAGACAATATGATGACATGTCGCATAGGCAGAAATCCTTTATTGGAATTCTCCATTGAGAAGCATCTTAGCAGTTTATCTATGTAGGTAGATTGTGATAATCCCAACAACCTATTTGGTCTATCTCGAAAGATCTTTATACCAAGGATGTAGGAAGCACGACCTATATCCTTCATCATAAATGAACTAGACAACCAATCTTTCACGGACTGCATCATGGAACGATTTCTACCCATTATCAAAATGTCATCGACATATATAACAAGGTAGACAACGTTTCCATTTTCGCACTTACAATAAACGCATGGATCCTCTTTGCTTTTGACAAAATCAAACGATTAGCATTGTCAAAGCAAATATTCCAACTCATAGATGCTTGCTTTAGTCCATAAATGTACTTCTTTAGCTTACACACAACATTTGACTTTTCTTTCGATATAAAATCTTCAGGCTGTGTCATATACATATCACTTTCGAGTTTTCCATTGAGAAGCGCGATTTTTACATCCATTTTCCAAATATCATAGTCATAGTATGCAGCTATTGCAAATAGTATCCTAATGGACTTGATCTTAGCGACTGGCAAAAATGTTTCATCATAGCCAATGTCTTCGCGCAGACTATAACCCTTTGCCACTAACCTAGCCTTGTAGACTTGTACTTTTCCATCTATATCTCTCTTCTTTTTGAAGATCCTTTCGCAGCCTATGGGGTAAATCTCGTTTGGCAAGTCAACTAGTTCCCAGACTAGATTGAAGTACATCAAGTCCATTTCATCCATTTTTCTCGATCGGTGTCTAACTTCGCTTTGTTATAGGTCCTAGGTTTGTCATCATCTGAATCATCAACTTTATCATCTTGGTTCTCAACCATTAGATTCAGTCTTTCAGGCGCATGGCGATTTCTCTGAGGCATATGGAGTTGGTTTTGCAATGGTGCACGCTGTTCATTCTGAACATGAGGAGGTTCTGTGTTGACTGTTTCCATATTCTGGATATTATCAGGTCTTCACTATGATTTTCATGAGGTGGGAGTAATGCAACTATTGTATCATCTTGTCATTGTTGTATCTCATTGCCGTGAGATGACCCTCTAGAAATCTCTCTAAGGGTCCCTCTAAGAGTTATTTCCCCTCCCAATAAATCATCAAAAACTCCCAGTGAGTTCTGATCCACATCATTGGACAGATTCTCATCCTCTATGTTAGCTTGTGGTTCTTGAATTTCTTCAAGATCTACTGGGATGTGACCTTATTCCTTGGAGATGTAATCGTCTTCAAGAAACGTCACATCTCTAGAGATTATCACCTTGTGATATCCAAAACAGTAGAATTCATATCCTTTAGTTTCCTTAGGATATCCCACAAAATAACATTTCTCACTTTTGGATTCCAACTTATCAGTCAACATCTTCTTAACAAAAGTAGGACAACCCCAGGTTCGCAAATGGTTAAGACTTGCCATCTTATTACACTAAAATTCATATGGTGTTTTCTCAACTGATTTAGATTGAACCCTATTCAGAATATAAACAGCAGTTTGTAAGGCATGTCCCCAAAGGAATAAAGGGAGACTAACGAAACTCATCATGGACGAACCATATCTATTAATGTTCGGTTTCTCCTCTCTGATACTCCATTCAATTGTGGTGTACCCGGAGGTATCCAGTCTGACCGGATTCCATGAGATTTCTAGTAACTAAGAAATTCTTGGCTCAAGTATTCCCCTTCCTGATCTGATGAAGAGTAGTTGTTTCTCGATTTCTAACATAAACTTCTTCAATTTCTCCAAAGCCTCAGATTTGTGTTTCATTAGATACACATATCCATAACTTGAAAAATCATCAATAAAAGTGATGAAGTACGAATAACCACCCCTTGCTTGAGTTGGAAAAGGTCCACACACATCTGTGTGGATCAACTCTAACACGTCCTTAGCATGTAACCCCTGCCTAGAAAGTGGATTACTTGTCATTTTTCCTTTAAGACAAGATTTGCAAGCACCATATGATTTGGAATCAAATGATTTGAGATAGTCTAACTTTCTCAATCTTACTATTCTTTTCTCATTAATATGACCAAATCTACAATGCCAAATATAAGTAGTGTTATTCGTGTTATTTAGCTTAGATATTTTATTTTGCACATTGAGAATATTTTGTTCAAATTCAAGCATATATAATCCATTCACAAGAGAGACATTTCCATATAACAACCCATTAAGATAAAACGAGCAACTGTTGTTTGCAAAATGGAAGGAAAAACCTTCAATGTTTAACATTGGAATGAAAATAATATTCTTGGAAATTATAGGAACGATATAACAATTATGTAAATCATGTCTATATCCTGAGGGAAGATCTAATCTATAACTCCCCACGGGTTCAATAACTCTTGCTCCATTTCCCACACGTAGGTCTACTTCCCCAGGCCTCACTTTCCTGCTGTCACTTAGACCCTGCACATTATTACAAATGTATGAGCCACAAGCGGTATCTAATACACAGGACTGTGAGTTGTTCATAGACATATTTATCTCAATGGCAAACATACCTGAGCTCCCACTCATTGCACCTTGTGCTTTGAATTTTGGGCAGTCCCTCTTCCAGTGCCCTTTCTCGTGACAGAAAAGACACTCATCCTTTGGTTGCATCGGCTTCTTTTTAGCCCCTCCATTCTTAGGCTTCAGAACAACATCCTTTGATGCTTTCTTTTTCTTCTTCTGCTGGTTCTTCCTTTTGGAAGAGCTTGCAGAAGCGCCCACCATGAGCACAAATTTGCCTTTGGAAATGGAAGTCTGATAGGTTTTTAGCATATTGTGCAATTCTGGTAATCCCACCTTTGTGTTGTTCATGTTGAAATTCACTATGAAATTCTCAAAACAACTAGGAAGGGATTGCAGAATCAGGTTTGTTGAGACATTCGCGGGAAGCACCGTTCCAATCGATGCCAACCTCTCAATCAGACCTATCATCTTGAGCACATGCTCAGAAACCTGTCCTCCATCATGCAGCCTACACTT
>JAYDZE010539037.1:0-14825 GCA_034509125.1 Monilaria moniliformis
AGATACTGCCCACACCAGTATTCAAACTTGGAATTGGGAATATGTTAGAAGATCTAGGGTAGATATCAAGATCTACAAGTGGAGAAGACGCAAGCAATCATCAGATCTTTGGAGATATAATAATTGTAAGTATTCAGATCCGTAGCAGCATGGTTTATGATTTAATTCTAAATTCTGTGTTTATGTGCGTTCTAGATAGCAGATTAGTAAATGAAATTGATTAATTAATTTTTCTATATCATCCTGGAAAGATCTTGGAAAAGGAAAAATTCTTTCATTGGAATTAAATCCCCAACAATAGGGAATATGACGCATGTGTTGTGATAGGAAGATGATTAATCGAATCACTTTCCGATACCGCTTCCCGATTTCTCGCTTGAACGACTTATTAGACCAATCAGTGAGGCTGCTTTCTTTAGCAAATTGGATTTACGTAGTGGCTACCATCAAATTCAAATTCGCCATTGGGATGAATGGAAGTTGGCCTTCAAAACACATAAAGGGTTATTCGAATGGCTCGTGGTTCCTTTCAGATTATCGAATGCTCTGAGCACCTTCAAGCGTGTTATGAATCAGAGACTTCGTCCCCTTAATTGGTTTGGGTGTGTGTGTTGTTGTTGTTGTTGTTTATTTTGATGATATATTAGTCTTCGGCAAAACAGAGGAAGAACACCTTGATTAGTTACGGGCTGTTCTCCTTATTCTACATCGTGAGCATTTTTATGCAGCACCCAATAAATGTGTCTTTTTGGTGAAAAGCATTTTATTTTTAGGCTATTATATCTCTGCTGCAGGAATTTCGGTTGATGACACTAAAGTCCCTACTATTCACGAGTGAGCCATTCCTTCCACACTAACAGAGACTTGGAGCATCCATGGTCTTGCGTCGTTTTATCGTCAATTTGTGCATGATTTTAGTACAATCATGGCTCCGATTACTGATTGTGTGTGTGCAAATATTTTTCTTGGACGGATGAAGCCACCATTACCTTTAATCCTATTAAAGAGAACCCATGTTTTGATCTTACCAAATTTTCGCAGCCTTTTGAGCTCCACTGTGACGCTTCTAGGTGGGTATAGGTGCATAACAACAAGGTTGTCCAGATTCTTTCTTTAATGAAAAATTGATGCAGCGTACAAGATACAGTACATATGATGTTGAATTTTATGTTGTTTTTCATGCTGTCATGAAGCTTTGAAACACCTATCTTCTCAAGATATATTATCTACTCGACATGCATCGTGGTCTTCATATTTGCAGCAATTTACTTTTGTGATTAAACATCAAGTTGGTATTGCTAACCGTGTTGCTGATACATTAAGTCGACACTCATGTCTACTCACGGATCTTCGTCTTGAGGTTTTGAGGTTTGATACCTCTCGAGAGTTGTACGTTGGTGATAAAGTTTTTTGCTAATACTCTTGTGCAGTTCCGTTAAGGCGAGAGGAATGAAATCATTGTTCATGGTGGTTTTTTGTTCAAAGGTTTAGCCTTGTGTGTTCCTGATTGCAGCCTACGTCTTCGTTTTATAGCTGAACTTCCTAATCTTGGTCATGTCAGTCGTAATCGTTCTGTCGAATTGGTGCGCAAAAGATTCTTTTGGCCTACAATTCAGCATGACGTTGCTCGCTTTGTTGCACACTGCCGCATTTGCAATATTTCTAAAGTCACCGCGAGCAATGCAAGCTTGTATCATCCCCGGCATGTTCCGACTAATCCATGGCGCGCAGTTAGTATGGATTTTGTTCTTGGTTTACCTCGTACTCAACGCGTATCCGACTCTATTTTTGTGGTGGTTGATCGCTTTTCAAGGATGGGCCATTTTATTCCCTGTAAAAAAATGATGATGCTCTTAATGTGGCACACTTATTATTTCCTAAGGTTTTTAGGCTACATGGACTCCCTTCCTCGATTGTATCCTACCGTGATACCCACTTTCTTAGTCATTATTGGCGTTCTCTTTGGCACATGACTCACACAGAATTGCAGTTTAATAGAGCATATCATCCTCAAACGGATGGTCAAACGGTAGTCGTGAATCAATCGCTTCGGAATTTGTTGCGATGTTTGGTTGGTGACCATGTTAAATCCTGGGACAACAAGCTCCCTCAAGATGAGTTTGCACATAATCTGACTTTGTATCGCAATACGGGGTTTTGCATTTTTGAGGTGGTTTATGCTGTCTTAGAGTCTTAGCCAATGAGCCGTTGGTTTTATTGGTGCCTTCATGAGGTGCCCCGGGGGATTGCCGTACTGTTGATTTGATGGCGTCGCTCAAAGACGTCCATACTCTCACTTATACTCGCTTTGTTCAAGCTAATGCCAACTATAAGCAAGCTTTTGATGTGCATCGGCATGATGTTCAGTTCGAGGTAGGTGATTTTGTTTGGACCGTGTTGATGCATGACCGCTATCCTGCGCACGAGTACAATAAATTGGTTTATCATAAATTTGGCCATCTCGGGGTGATTGCAAAAATCAACCCGAATGCATATCGTCTACGCCGTCCTTCTCACATGCGTACGTTGGATGTCTTTAATGTAAAACACCTGGTGCCATATGTTGGGGAAAACTTGTCTGTCAACGAGACCGCCTTGGATTTGAGGGAGAATCTTTCTCAAGAGGGGAGAATGATAGCGACCAAGCTGGATTTGGCATTCTTGGCGAAGTTTCATCCATTGAAATTAGATAAACACAAAGTTTGAAGTAGGATTGATTTCTTTATTTCCCATGCATATCTTATTAAGTTTGTTTTAGTTTTTAATTCCTAGTCAGAGTTGGTACGAGACTCTTTTATATTGCTCAATAGTTTCCTTAAGTAGTTTGCTTATTTCACTTTTATACTCGGTTTTTTAGAAGAATAATATTAGTCTTGAGGATATTCTTCTTTCTATCACTGCAAATTAGAGTAGGTAATGATTCTATTGTGTTCTTTGTGATTTCTCATTGTTAGTTTACATTTCAGGCCACGCGGCCACCCTTCCTCGCCCCTAGTCACCCATGCAACGCAACCACCAACACAGTGCCCCCATCGCAACCATACCCACATCGCGACGAGCTTGTGCATCCGGAGCAGAAGGCGGAACATTGCCTCCCGTCGTCGTCTCGGCCCAAGTGTTAGTGTACAACAACCGCAGTAGACTAAAGATGAAGATAAAGTCACTGATATGGAGTTAAGAGGGTGAATGCGATATTGCAAGAAATAGCGTGCGTGTGTGAGATGTACGAGATATGCGAGTGGTGCGAGATGAGCGAGTAAGACAAATAACGATAACTTTCGGGAGAAAGGAACTGTAAATACAAGGGTTGGATTAAGGGAATTCGTCCTCTTGCGAGGCCCCAACCCAAGCCAAATACCAAGTCTTGTCGACTTCCCTCAATCTTCCATACCCCTCTCTCTAAAAACGAGAGGGATATTTATAGCTACAATTCAAGACTCATGTTCCTAACAAGACTCAATCAAGAATAGAAAATAGGCACAATATCTTGTTGAGATATGATGCTATCTTTTACAAAAGATAAAGACACATGATTATCACTTAAGGAGATAGCCATGATATTTTCTAAAGATAAAATTAAAGACTCTACTAACTCTAAGGACTCTGCTAGACTAAAGGCTCTACTTGTGCTCTACACATGGGTGCGTGCCAGCTCTGCATATTGCTCATGCATGCGTGCTAGCACGTGAACGCGGCGGTCGTGCGCCCGTCGGGCGCGCGCCTGTTGCCTTTGAGCCCGATGCTTCTCTCATGCCCGGTCCCTTGCCTCATCAAGCTCTTGCGTTGTGTTGCCTTGGTTGTGCATCCCTCATGTGGGATCGCTCTCAATTGCTCCGTAGTAAAAAACAACCTTGCCCTCGAGGCTGGGCCTAGAGGGTCGGCCGAAAATATTGTTACCTTGTGCGGCCATTCCGCGTCCAGAATCGATCCGGACTCGATCCTCGAGGTCGTGCCTGACTTCACTCATGACGTCGTCGACGTCCCAACGTTGATGATCGGGGGCGTACAATGATGAGTCTGCATGCTTTCAACGCCCTGCCAGGGATGATACATGTAATCGGTTAGGGACCGATATTCCCTTTGCCTGATATGCAGCCCGCACGCTCAATGTGCGGGGCGGGCATCGTGTGCCATGTCTTGCGTGTTTGTCGGGGATGATCCAGGCGATGTGTGCCCATGGGTGACCAGGCGAATGTGGCTCATGCCAACCTGATAGTGACCCATGACGATGATTCAGTACGGGATGTCGACCGCTGTCGGGGTTGTAGCCGAAATTCGAGGGCGGTGTATGTAGCATTGTGCGTGCGATTTGAAGGTCTGGTGGTCGGCTGTGGCTAGGTAGCGAGGGTGCGACTGCCTGTAGGTCGGGGGGGGGGGGTTGTTCCCGATGGCGTATTGTTGGGCGTGCTGACGTGTGCATGACGGGATGCGGCTGTTGGGCGACCCTTGCCGCTTGATTCTTGATTGGTGCTGATTGGGTAAGCTGTGGTGCGTGTGGTGGTGCTTGAGTGAACAACTCCTGAGATGGTGCCCGTGACTGGGGGTTGTTGTGCGTGGTGTGGCCTTTTGCTAGGGGGTCGGGCACTGCTTTTGTCGGTCCATCATCATCCAGGATTTGGATGATTTGGACTCAATTGTAATGGATCTCTTTTTCTAGTTGATCCAGCACTCTCATATGCGTTGTATAGAGGATGCAGATTCAGTTGGCCCTTCTGTCGCCTCTCCCCTGCCGGATTTGGTTGTTGTCGGTTTGGGGGGGCGTTGGTGTGGGGCTATCTGGCCGACTTGTTGCGGGAGTGCTTGGTACTTTCAAGTGCGTCCAGCCGCTGTCGCTACTCCTTGAGGTATTCCTCGATTGCCGGAATTAGGAGAGTGTCGATGGAAAGGAGTTGTTCATGGATGGAATCTACCTTCTTCTCCAATCATCCCAACATTGTTCAATGCTACGTGGTTCCATGGTGTTGGCAGGTCGGACCAATTGATATGGAGTAAAGAGGGTGGATGCGATGTGAGAAATAACGTGCGTGGTGTGCGAGATATGCGAGTGGTGCGAGGTGAGCGAGTAAGATAACTTTATTGCTGGAGAAAGGAACTGTAAATACAAGTGTTGGACTAAGGGAATTCGTCCTCTTGCGAGATCCCAACCCAAGCCAAATACCAAGGCTTGTCGATTTCCCTTAATCTTCCACACCCCTCTCTAACCTTAAGAGAGGTATATACGGCTACAATTCAAGACTCATATTCCTAACAAGACTCGATCAAGACTACAAGATAGGTATCATATCTTGTTGAGATATGATGCTATATTTTACAAAAGATAAGGACAATGCAAAAAGATAAAGACACACGATTATCTCTTAAGAAGATAGCCATGCTATTTTCTAAAGATAAAATTAAAGTCTCTACTAATTCTAATGACTCTACTCGTGCTCTAGATTCCGTGCGTCTTGTGCTGCGCCTTGCTCATGCGTGCGTGCCAACTCCTGCGCGCGGCGCTCGTGCGCCCGTCGGGAGCGCGTCTATCGCCTTCACGTCCGATGTTTCTCTTGTGCCGGTCCCTTGCCTTCGCAAGATCTTGCGCTGTGTCGCCTTGGTTGTGCGTCCCTGGTACGGATCGCTACGAGCCATCCTATTGTAATTTTGAGATAAATAAATACAAGGATATCATACAAGATTGAATCTGAAGCAGACATTGACCGTGAAAGAGAAAGTTGTTCTTATTTTATTATGAAAGAGAATAAAAAAAAATGGAGAATATGAGCAGTTAGATTCATTAAAGCGGCCCTAGCGCGTGTGTCACCACACGTAATCTGACGCAGAGAAAGTATTGCGGCAATTCTATCTATATACATTTTTAAATAAGACTATCTCATATGAAAAATTTTCAAATGCAGAGAATTGGATAAGGTAAAAACAATAAATATATTGCAATTTTCTTCTCTCTGAAATAACACACTTACATACATATAGAGAAAGAGAATTCGTGTAGTAATAGATATACAATAGTTTAATACAGAGGGATGATACAATGCATTCTAATCAAGAATTTATATGACAATAATAACAAGACCTCCACAAAATATAGCCTAGTGGCAATGGAGGTTAGAGAAAATGTGACGCAGCAGCCATCCTGCCATGATTTTGTATGATTGTTGAGTCAAATGCACCCCATCCCAGCTTATGTATCGATCCGGATCCGGGCAGACCCCAACTCCATCGTACCCACACATTCTCGGCATATCGTAATTGTATTTGCCTCCGATCCCACAACAAGCCCTTTCTGTATCGAACCCTACATTCACCAAACAAGTTACTTTAATTTCTATCATGAGTCTAGACACGTCCGACACAAGACTCATGAAATACAAGTTCTTCAACTCTTTCGTTTCAAGTTGGAGTTTACCTTGAGATTTGGCGTGTTGGAGTAGAAACAAATAGGCGTTGTAATAATCGGCATAGAAGATTATTGCATTAGGGTTTTGTTGTTGTAGATGGTGAATGGCTTGTTGCAGTTGTTGATTGTGGTATTTGGCAAAATCATTCATTTTCTTTAGGCATTGGTTCTCATCGTATGCTGACGATACGTTGGTCAAGAATTGGGTTTTATACACCGGAAGGCAGCCGATGGGCATGTTCCCGGGAACCACGATCCTTGTAGCTCCATACCTAATAACTTTCTACAGTACATACTTGATAATCAATATAGATAAAGTTTGAGGAATTTTTTTTTTAATTTTAAATAATAGATCTACAAATTAATCAACTTACCTTAACACCAAGCATAATGGTGTTTACAACTTCAGGTACCATGCTTCTTACCTCCTCCATGGGCTTCCCTCCAAAGAACGCGTAGTTGTAGTCGTTTCCACCAATCGTTCCAAACATAAAAAGTGCCTTCCGGACTTTCTCGCTACAATCTAATGAATCGGAAAACAAAATTAGAAATGCAAAAAAGAAAAAACAAATAATTGCTTTAATTGTCAATAAATTAGTCCATCAAATTTAGGTTATATAATCTAGTAGGAAATTATTTTATCTCTATTAATTAAAGACACACTTGGTCCCAACTACCAAATTGTGGCCCACCTCCTCCCCAATTTAGGATTTTGAGAAGTCGTGTACGTTTTTTTCAGGGAAGACGGTTCAATAAAAAAAAAAGAAAAAGAAAAATCGCTGTTTGAGACCTCGGAGTCCACGTCGTCTAAAAATCCCCTCCTTGAACCCTCAATTGAATAAATACGGCGTATCTATGTTTCCCAGCATAATTACACAAAGAAAAAAGAAAATGCTAGTGTCCTGAAAAACTCACATTATTCCCATTATAACATTCAAACTGTATAGACTTCAGTTTGTGAATAGCAATATCAAGCATTCAAATCCTATATACAGTTCCCACCATATCCCAAATAAAAAGAGAAAGAAATCCAGCTCCCATCACTATAACCTACAACTAACTAAAAAATTTCTTAATTTGGGTATAATTTTATTAAGTAACCTTTGCGATTACGACAAGTGGAGTTGAAATGAGCAGCCATCCAATCCAACTGCACAGAGAGAGAACTGTTTGTCACCGAAGAAGAGACATTCTCCGCCGCCAGTTCATACCACGGCAGCGCCGTCGAACCCGCGACGGCGAAGTTCAGTCCATGCCTAAAATCAGCACCACTGTTTCTGTAGGGTGGTAGAAAAGGAACACCCGCATCTAATGCTGTAATAACATCATATATATATGTCAAGTAGAAGAAAATAACTTACTGATTTATGAAATGCATGATTTTTTTTTAATGAGGATATTAATCATATATATACCTATGAAATCAATCATAAGAAGGCCGTTGGAGCACCGGCCCGTCGGTTTCTTAAAATATGATTCGCCGTAAGGCGGCCTGGCGCAGAAGGTGGCGAGGCCGACTTCTCGGATCAAATTTCCGGTGTCGGAAATCGAATCACCGATGTTGTATATTTGGTCGATGTTGCACGTCTCTAGGAGACGGGCATGCGAAAGAGAGCAAATTTGGACTAGTATAAATGATAAGACAAATTTCTTGAGAGAGGAGGAAACTGCCATTTTAGAAATGTTGGTGAAATGATTGATGATCTGATTTATGTGTGTGTCAATGTAGGGAAGAAGTGATTTAACGAGGTATATTTATAGATGCAGGAGTATTTCGTTAATTAGGAAAATTTGATATCTCACATTAAATTTCAATCTATGTTAGTAATTTGGGATAATTATTTGGATAAAGCCACGACGATTGCGAAATAGTTGTTGGTAAAATTCGTTGTGCTATGATAGGGTCGCGGGCTTCCACCCCTGTGGGCTAAAAGGATTCTGAATAAATATTTAACAAAATAACACGCACAAGAATCACGAAAAATAATAAACAACTTCAAATTATATACTCAATTCACTGCGATGTGTAACTATGCTTAGAGGCTTTGCCAATATAATATGGACTGGATGTGGCCTAAAAAATGGACTCTAGCTTTCAGTATCTTTGAGTTCCACACCCTAACAAGAATCAAGAGATAGTTTACGTGAGTATTTTGTCAATATATGATGTTTGTGTTGTACATGCCATTTTATTTTATTTTTTGTTTTTAAAATTTTTGTTAGAAAGTTTCATATATATATATAAGTATATATGTCTCGGTCTGACATGTCTTGGTTTCTCAGATAGTTCTGTTGATAAAATATTAGTATAATCGTGTGTGAAATATATAAAATGGTTTCGAAATATATAAGTATCGAATAGTAGAATTTTACACATGTTCATTTTTTTATTTTATGTTGCGTATGTTTGTTTTAACTTCCTTCCTACCACAACAGTAAGAGTAGAAAAAGAAGAGAAGAGAGAAAGAAAGAAAATAATAATGACAATCAAAAGTCGCTGATGCTCTAGTCATAGACTTATAGATGCTGAGGAATCTTGTTAATGGTAGTTGAGAGAGGTTCATTAACGCTACATTTTAATAAATTAAATAAGTTGAAAAGATTGGATAATTTAAATAATATTCCGACTTAATCATAAGACTTGATATGGTGAGACATTCTTACGTTTTCGAGTTAGCAAGAAAGCTGAGAAATATGAGTTATAGATGGAAATTTTGTTGGTAATCGGAATGATTTCTACTATATATTTTACATCAACCAAAATACGTGTAGCTTTGTTGATAGTTTGGAGTAAAGTTTTTATACACGTAATATATGATTATACAGAAAAGGCTTAATTTAGTTTTAAGTCAAAAATAGAATATTATGTAAAACTTATGTTTAATTAATAACTCTTTGCCTCTGCGTCAATGTTATGTCGTGTTGAAATACCACTTTAGTTAATTGGTAAATACACGTTTTAGAAAGAAGAAAAAAATATTGACGTGGCTTTGGGTAAATTTAAAATACTATATCTTAATTGAGTGCCTCTCTCTCTCTCTCTCTCTCTCTCCCCCCTGAATGTACTAATCATTTTAGTTGATATTATAGCATTTTCAGATCACATAAAATATAGCAGCTTGTGATAGAAACAAAAGGACAACCATATTGCTAGGTGATAACGAAAAGTTCCTTAAGAAAGAAAAAGAACTTGAGAGTCGAGAAAGCCTATATAATAGTGGGGTGAGCCTATTTCAGACGTGCAGCAGAAGAATGAGCTTGATCTGAGCCGAACTGTTATATTTACATTTAAGAAGTGTTTAATTTGAGTGATATAATGGATTGATACAAATAAATTAATCTAGACTAATAGATCATTTATATTGATAAGTTGATAATTTTTCTATTAGTTTGACCATCTTATCATTCAAATACTCAATTTCATGTCTTATCAATCTATTATATAATACAAAGTAAATGCCCCTTATTGTATAGAAAATAATATTATTAAAATATCAATCAACACATATCTTTGCCTGTGATGACTTTAAAATACAAACAGACCAACATGTTTACATAGATGTGAAGAATAGAGATAGCAAATTATTAGGTCCGGGCCAAGTGAAAGTTTCATATGTAATTGGGCCAGAAATCTCCACATAGCAAAGCTTAGTATCTTTTTGTTAGGCCAGACGGATTAAAAATATTATGATCCAGCTCAAATAGGGTCGAAGGTGAATATAAGTAAATGGTTACAGCCATCCCATATTATTAGTGTAAAGATGTTTTATAGTAGTATCCTCTCAATAACCTCAGCTCTCATAGCCTTGTGTATTCTATCCAGATCAATATGAGTTGAACAAACATCATGCCATTTTCTTTTTATAAATCTAGTAACTTCTCTTACCCTTTTAAAGAGTAGAAATATGAATAAACTACCAAGTCAAAAACACAATCAAGACAAAAATCAATCACTAGTAAGTAAGATATGCACATGCCAAAACATCTACAAAATAACAGACTATGTGTCGATCCGAATCAACTCTCATTAACTAGCACTAGTTTTGTCCGGACAATAAGTGACTGTAAAATTGGTGCTTGGTTCAATTTATAAGATTCTTACAACAAATTTATAAGTTTTTGACAATGTTTGACAGAATATATGTTTAAATAATTTATAAGTTATAAAAGTGAGTTCCTATAAGTTTCAAAAAAAAACAAATCATCAACCTATCGCATTTTTATCATGATCATACAAGTTGCAACCATGAACCAACAATCAATTTTACAAATAATCTTACTATAGTCAACATATACCATTACAAAAATATGTGTTTGTCGGAAAGACAATTACCGATGGATTCCTTCCGCCAGTAAATATTGTTAGCGGAGTACCAACAAACAAAATCCACTTGTAAAAGTTTGACGGAAAAAAGAATAATTATTGTGGATCACCAGCCGCAGGAAATCTGCCAGTAATATTAACTGGCAAACGGAATCTGTGGAAAATTTATGTATATATTTTAAAATATATTCGATTTTATGTCATTGGCACTCGATGGGAACTACTTCTCCGGCCATATACCGGAGATACACTCTGATTTCGAGAGCCTCACACCAGATTTCGGCTCAACATCCACTCTCAAGTTGCTCGGCCTAATATAGATCAAAATGAAAAAAAGGGGGAAAATTTATGTAGCAATCAAATTTCTCTCTCTGATTAACAATTATCTCTTTTAACTTATAAGCTAAATTATCGAGATATTTTGATAATCTATAGACTCTTAACATTACAATTTACATGTTATAAGCTGCTAAGTTTATAAATGGTCTAAAATATGCTTAGCCAAACGCCCTAAGGATCACTTTAGAATAATAGAAATTTCGAAAACTACTGAGGAAAAAAAATTACAATTTGAAAAAAAACTAAATCGAAGAATAATAAGATCCTAAAATCAAATGCATCTACGTGTCAGTTACTTTGCGATGCAACATTAAAACTTCTACAATAAAATCATGGACAGAATTCTTCACACTGGCTTCTTAAATTCTCGAATTTTATCTTGAACTTCTGATCAAGATAAACGTCAATATCCACTCATTCACTCACAATCTCAGTTACTAAACATTTATAAAAACGGTTGCCTTTGATCTGTTGAAGTCATCGTTCCTTCTCAACTTCCTCTGGAGCTCAAAATTTGATTATGTCGCCGGAGAAAAATGCCGTCAGCTTCAGCGTGTTCCCGCCGACGAGCAGCCGCATCGGGTGCCCGAGCTACGACGTGATCCACGCTGGAAATGGATTTGAAATCCGGCGTTACAATTCGAGCATGTGGGCGTCGACGCAGCCTATCGATGACGATATATATCTCCTTTGTATCTGCAACCAGGAGAATGTTTCTGCAGTAATTAATTTTAAAATTATTTTTATTTTATTGATGGATTTACAAGAATTATAGAATTTATGGTAGAATATTAGTCAATCGATAAATACAGGAACCAAACTAACTAATAAGAAGTTTGTGGCACCCAATGCTCAATTTGTTTAGTCTGTTGGTATTAATGTGTTTTATCAACGTATTTTTGTGGATTTTGATTTGTTGAGTCTCAGCCATTTCCATTCCGAATAAGATGATGATTTGTGGTTGAAATAGTTGAACAAAGGTAGAATTGGCCGTCTGACAAATTTTGGTTTGTTTATAAAAATGTTGTTAATACGCTGAAGTTGCAGGTTTGAGTTTTTTAGGTATCTTTTGCCAATTATTAAGTTTGGGGATTTTTACCATTGGTTGAGATATATATGAGAACTACTTGTTAATTAGCAAGTGATCCTCTTTCTTAAAGGGGAACCTAAATGATTACTTAGGGCAACTAAGCAACATATGTGTTTGAAGATGATCTTGATTTAGTTCAGTGGTAGTATGTTATGGCTCACTTCTTACAAAAATCTTGGAAAATAAGTTTCATTTTCTGTATGTTTAGAGCATCAAAAGCACTGAATCAAATCAATCCTTGTAGGTATTGATATAAACAGCTTCTTGCCTGAATTGATGTTGCTTGTCGTTTCATCCTTGTAGGTTATTTGACTACATCAGAGGCATGAATGATTACCAGCAGAAGATAGAAATGACTGATCCAGTGATCACCCATGTGAAATCCTAGGGATGGCCCCTTGTGCACTTGGTCCTTGGTGGTGAGCTTCTACGTCCCTAAAGAGAACCAGCCAAATCCGCCTCCTGCTGAAGGCCTTGGTCTGCACAAGCGGGCGGATTTGTAGCTGACGAGGATCTTGGAGTGGAAGCTGCAGCATTATATGGTGGCATTGCTGGGACTGAATGGTGAAACGCCATTGCCAAGTGCCACGCAGGAGAGGAAGGAACTGAGTTCATAAAGTCGCGCAGTAAAAATCCTCATTTTCTTGTGAGATGATTTGTTGCTTCACCTACTTGAAATGCAGGGTTTTGTGTGGAGACAAATAACTGACTTAATTGCTATAATATTTCTGGTGATAATTAAAACCAACCAAATTTGGAATTTCGTGCCTGTTTCTACTCTTTCCCACTGCCTTTTTTGTTTGTATTTTTATATTCAAAAGCAACAAGCTGCCGAACAAATCACGAGGTTCAATATTATATATGTGAGGATTAAGACGAGGATTCTGTTTCAGTGATTACCAAAAATTTGTTTGATTTTGGTAAAGAGAGAGTCAAAATGAGTACTAGTTCTACTATTCCAGTGATTGATTTCGAGGATTTCCCATCGCAATCGCACAAACTGCTACAAGCATCCCAGGATTGGGGATGCTTCAGGCTCATCAATCACACCATTTCACCCAATTTAATGGCGGAGATGAAAGCTGCGGTCGGAGCTCTCCTCGATCTTCCCACCGAAATCAAACAGAGGAACAAAGACGTCATCGCCGGCAGCGGATACGTCGCGCCCTCCAAAAACAATCCTCTCTACGAAGGATTGGGCCTTTACGATATCGCCTCGCCGGAATCCGTCCATCACTTCTGCTCTCAGCTCGAAGCTTCTCCATCCCAGAGGTGCTCTCTCTCTCTCTCTCTCTAGATTTTGTAATGCGACTATTTCTTTGGGGGAATTGCTTGGATTTCTCGTGAATTTCATTGTTTCATTTAGGGATTTAGAAATTTGAACCGTGAGATGATCAATGAACAAAAGGACCAATTCCTAGGGTTTCGTCAAGCACGATTTGTGTATGCATCTTCTTCCATTTAGATTTGACTGTCCCTAATTCGATCTCAGATAGGTCGTGCTGCCGTTGTTGTATATCTCAGTTTACTTGAAGATTGTGTTTACTAGGACAGATTAGATTTGTTTCTGAAATTTCTTAACTATTTCGATGCAAATTAAACCTACAGTAATGAAAAAAGGTTTTTTGTTGCAGAGAGACCATTGTTAAGTACTCTGCAGCTGTCCATGAACAGGCAATGGAGTTAGGTCGCATGCTATGCCAAAGCATGGGATTAGACATGGATTTGTTCCAAGGCTGGCCTTTCCAGTTCAGGATAAACAAGTATAACTTCACTCCTCAAAGCATAGGATCGTCCGGGGTTCAAACTCACACTGATTCAGGATTCTTAACCATTCTACAAGATGATGAACGCGTTGGTGGTCTGGAGGTGTTTGATGAGAGATCTGGAGAGTTTGTTGCTGTTGATCCATTGCCAAATTCACTTCTTGTCAACTTCGGAGATGTTGCCAAGGTCAGTCATAGACTAATAGTCATATCCTTCCCTATTTCCTCCGATTGTTGCCACGAAGGACAAATAATGCTGTCTCATCTGAGTTTGATGTTTCGATGACTGATGCAGGTGTGGAGCAATGGAAGATTCTGCAACGTAAGGCATCGGGTGCAATGCAAAGAAGCAGCAGTGAGGATTTCGATTGCTTTGTTCGTGTTGGGACCAAAGATGGCAGCAATCGAAGCTCCTTTGGAGCTGGTGGATGCTGAGCACCCACGCCTCTTCGTTCCTTTCGCGTTTGAAGACTACAGAAAGCTCCGGCTCTCCACCGGACTGCGTGCTGGTGAAGCTCTGGCGGATATGCTGTGTAAGGCCTCAAGCTAGTGAGAGATGCAGGCATCTTTTATGTGGTTTTTATACTTCTCTTTCTTTTTCCTTGTATCTGCATAGGATCAGATCTTTGGACCGTTTTTCTGGTATCATTTTCTTTGATTGGGAGTTTTGTTTAATATTGTTATAATTACGATTGTCTAAATAAAGCATTAATATAGTATATAAAAAAATATTAACATAAAAGATGCATTAATGTATGTAAAAAAATATTAATGTATATAATAAAGAAGCGGGATTCAAATTTTCTGCGCCCAAAAAAGTTTTTAGTATAACCTTGCATATATATATATATATATATATATATATATATATATATAGTTGTAATCAAATGAGAACTCACATCTACCATGAGA
>JAYDZE010539048.1:0-14825 GCA_034509125.1 Monilaria moniliformis
TAAGTAAATATATGCATATACAATAATAAGGTATATATATATATATATATATAAATATTAAATATAAATTCAATTTTTCGGTTTTTTTTCGGTTTATAGTATATCCGAATCGAACCAAACCGAAAAACCGAAATTTGCGAAAAATCAAAACCGAATCGAACCGAAATCCGAAAAAAATCAAACCAAATTTTAAATTTCGGTTTGATTAGGTTCGGATATTCGGATTTCGGGTATTTTGCTCACCCCTATATGCGATCCGCCACTGATTTTGTTGTGCTTTTATACGGAGGATTGACTCAATAACTAAGTTAGACACATAGATTTCTACTATATGAAAAATAATTACTTAGGTAGTATGCGAAATTTCTTGTTTCATCATAATATAAAAACTAATGCAGTGCCGGATTATTTAAAACCTAATAATAAAATAATAACTATTCCATCTTCGTATAGTACAGTCCTCAGGCAAGCTCAATCCCTAAATTTTGTTAGCCCTTTTAGGGGGAAAGCAAAGCGCGGATTTAGGTAGAAGAAGGTCTTCGCTTCCAAAGCTCACTTCCTCTTTATCTCTCGGCGGTACATCCAATCCGATGATGGCTCGGAGGCGTCGCAATTATTCCAGCAGTAGCGAGGATGAGGAGAAGCAAACTAGGCATTCGGGTAATGGAAGCGATGACAATCCAAATGCCGAAGATTCTAGCAGTGGCGGCGATGACAGGAGAGAGAGGAGGAAAACCAATTTAGATTTGGAGGATACAAGTAGGGCAGAGAATAAGGATTGGGATCCTGAGCATAGTAAGAGTAGGAGAGATGATCTGGCAAGGGAGAGAAAATCGCGGCATGACTCTGAAAGTAGAGATTTGAATAGGGGTAGTGATGATAGGAGGATTGACGAGATTGAGCGTAAGAGCATGAAAGGTGAAAAACCACGACATGTCGATGATGGAAAAGATAATAGGAGGGGCCGGAAGGATAGGGTGCGCGGTCGAGATTTGGAGAGTGATAGGAGAAGGGGACTGGAATCGGACTATGAAGAGGAAGAAGAAGGAGAGTACAGGGTCCGGGAGGATGACAGGAAAGAGGATAGAGAAAGAGAAAGAGATAGATATAGCCGGAAAGAGCAGCCAAGGGATAGAGAGAGGGAAAGAGATGATAGAAGGGATAGAGAGAGGGAAAGAGATGATAGAAGGGATAGAGAGAGGGAAAGAGATGATAGAAGGGATAGAGAGCGAGAAAGAGATGATAGAAGGGATCGTGAGCGAGAAAAAGATGATAGAAGAGATCGAGAGCGAGACAGAGATGATAGAAGGGATAGAGAGCGAGAGAGAGGACAGGTCGAGAATGGTGACAGAAGGGATAGAGATCGAGAAAGAGATAGGAGACATGACGAAAATGGTGATAAGTATAAGAGCTCTAAGAATGAGAGGAGTGAAACTGTGGATTTGAAAACAAAGGGAGATGGGAATGTTGCTGTTGACCCAGTGGCGAATATGGGAAGGAGTGGTGGAGTGTACGTTCCTCCATTTAAGTTGGCGAGAATGATGAAGGAAATCGAGGATAAAAGCAGCCTTGAATATCAAAGAATGACATGGGACGCTCTGAGGAAGAGTATTAATGGATTGGTGAACAAAGTGAATGCCACGAACATCAAGAACATCATTCCGGAGCTGTTTGCTGAAAATCTGATACGAGGACGGGGTCTATTCTGTCGATCCTGTATGAAGTCTCAAATGGCCTCTCCAGGATTCACTGATGTATTTGCAGCTTTGGTATCTGTTGTCAACACAAAGTTCCCCGAAGTAGGGGATCTTTTGTTGCGGAGGATCATACTACAGCTACAGAGGGCGTATAAACGCAATGACAAGGTTTGTATTTTAAGTTCTTTTGAATATGACTTATAGGCTCCTTAGTATTTGGAATCTATACTTAATTGTGTTATATGGTGAAAATCTTGTGGCAGCCACAACTACTTGCAGCTGTCAAATTTATAGCTCACCTGGTGAACCAGCAGATAGTTCATGAGCTTATTGCTCTTGAGCTGCTGACATTGCTGCTGGAAAAGCCCACCGATGATAGTGTTGAAGTAGCTGTTGGCTTTGTTACGGAATGTGGATCCTTGCTGCAGGACCTTTCCCCCAGAGGATTGCATGGTGAGTGGCACTCTTGCCACTTTTCTTGTTATTTAAGAGAAACTTTGATTTTTAGTATTGGAACTTCTGATGGATCCAAAGTCTTTTAAGCTAGGTTATTCTTTGTTCTTTCATTTATTTCTGTTTCTGATAGTAGAAGCTAGGTGGAAAATTTCAGATAAGTTTTCACTCTGAAATTGGATTAATTGGATCTATGGACTGCTTTTTTAACCTGCATCATTCCTAACTTGTTCTGAGATGATTATTTTTTTAATGTTATTTTTCCATCTATAAGTTGCTATAAATCTGATCATCTCCTGCTTCATCTTCTTACCCTAAAGTGGTTGTTATGGTGTCAAATTTTGAATTTACTGACATTTACACACTGCTAATAAATATACTTTCTTGTTTGTGAGTGAACGTGGGTAGTGCAGAAGATCTGTTTTAGGGTTTAGGATTGATTTACTTTTTATGTTATTTTTCCATCTATAAGTTGCTATAAATCTGATTATCTCCTCACCCTAAAGCGGCTGTTGTGGTGTTGAATTATGAATATACTGAAATTTGCACACTGCTAATAAATATACTTTCTTGTTTGTGAGTGAACATGGGCGGTGCAGAAGATCTGTTTTAGCAAAAATAGATTTGACTTATTGACTTGCAGAATTTCTTTGAGTGCACTCAGATATTATCTTTTGCGCGTGCACTTGTGGATGTTGATTTGTTTAAGCAACCCTAGATTTCACTTGGTGATTTGCAGAATCTCCCTCCCTCCCTCTCTCTCTCTCTTGTGACAACTCCATTGTCACTTTCTGAAACACCGTGGCTTTTCAATTTCACCAGGTATCTTCGAGCGATTCCGTGGAATTCTCCATGAAGGAGAAATAGATAAGCGTGTACAGTTCTTAATTGAGGGCCTCTTTGCATTGCGAAAAGCAAAGTTTCAGGTGAGCTTCATGTTTAATGGAATATGAAAGCTTAATTTATTATATCTGATTTTTTTTTTCTTAGCATGATATTTTTTTGTGTTAAATTTTAACCTATTAATGCACCCGATGTAGGGGTACCCTGCTGTCCGTCCAGAACTGGACCTAGTGGAGCAGGAAGACCAATTGACTCATGAAGTTTCTCTTTTGGATGAGATAGATGCTGAGAACACTTTAGGTATAGCGTGGTTGCGACTGACTTCTATCTTCTCTTAAAATTTTCAGTTACACTGAGCTAATATATTTCCGTTGCAGATATCTTTCGGCCGGATCCCCAGTTCGTGGAAAATGAGAAGAAGTACGAAGACCTAAAGAAGCAAATACTAGGTGAAGAATCTGATGAAGAAGCAGATTCAGATGAAGATGCAGATTCAGAGGATGATGACGGTGATGATGATGAAGATGAAGATGATGACGAGGAAGAGGACGAAGAACAGATGAAAATTAAGGATGAGACTGAGACAAACTTGGTTAATCTTCGGAGAACTATCTACTTGACAATTATGTCCAGTGTTGATTTCGAAGAAGCAGGACATAAGCTATTAAAGATCAAACTAGAGTCTGGTCAGGAGGTGGGTATCACAATCTCGCGCATGATATTGTTTTCTCTCTGGTTGAACATAAATTGAACAAGACTTTGCTATTTATTGGTTCTTGCGGATTTGTATAAGCTATTACTTTGCACCATGAGCTTGTAGCCTGTTATTTAATGTGTTTCCTGTGATTGGTTTTGCCTGTCCAGATGGAATTGTGCATCATGCTTTTGGAGTGTTGCAGCCAGGAGAGAACGTACCTCCGCTACTATGGACTTCTTGGCCAGAGGTTTTGTATGATAAACAGAATCCATCAGGAGAACTTCGAGAAGTGTTTTGTCCAGCAGTATTCCATGATTCACCGACTGGAGACCAATAAACTGCGCAATGTGGCAAAATTCTTTGCACATTTACTTGGCACGGATGCATTGCCCTGGCACGTCTTGGCCTACATACGGTTGACCGAAGAGGATACTACTTCTTCTTCTCGTATTTTCATCAAGATTCTCTTCCAGGTACTAAAACTACCCAGGTTTCTTCAGTATTCTAAATCAATCCTTTTAACTTCTTGAAAGCCTTACCTTGTCTTAATCATTATGCTCTCATCATAATATTTTCCTGTGCTGTAACAGCAGCAGTTTAGACAGGGTTTACGAATTTTACTATGAATGTTATCGATGTACTGTGTTTCTAGTTCACATGTAGTCTAATTTAATATATCAAGAAAAAGGAGTAGTAAGAATTTTACTGAAACAAATATGTTGAAGAGTATAAATCCATGCACTTGTGCCTTTTCATTTCATTAACCATCTGCATAATTTTTGCTTATATTGTCTAGCGCTCTTCTCAAGATGTTAAACCTCAAATTCTACGGTTTTCCTGTTGCAGGAATTGTCAGAACACTTAGGAATTCGCTTGCTTAATGAACGCCTAACCGACCCTGGCATGCAAGACTCATTTGAGTCTATTTTTCCGAAGGACAATCCGAAAAACACTAGGTTCGCTATTAACTTCTTCACTTCCATTGGGCTTGGCGGGATCACAGAAAACCTGCGGGAGTATCTCAAGAACATGCCTCGGCTCATCATGCAACAACAAAAGGCTGTACCCGAGTCTGATTCTGAATCAGATAGTTCTAGTTCTGACTCCGATGGATCGGGATCAGAATCATCAAGTTCGGAGTCAAGCGAGAGTGAAAGCGACAGGGATAAGAGGCGAAAGAAGAGGAGAAGAAACTAATGATTATATATGTGATGTTGTAAAGCTTGGCATTTCTTGTACTTGAGAGTTTAGTTTAAGATATTATTTACTGTGCGTTATATTTATAGATGATGTGAGGTGAGATTGTTGTTTTTGGTATCTAGTATTTCTAATTGATTACTAGATCCTAATGCATCTCGACTTTTGTGCCTTGGTGTTTGCCACTGTCAAAATTACAGTAGGTAGAAAATTTCAAATTCTCACTTGTTTAGTGTTGCTATTTGATCCTTATACTTGACTCACGTATGGCATTGAGAGTGAACCTTATACTTGTAAACTGTGGCACATGCTAGTGGCAAAGGCTCTTTTAGTTTTCAAGAAATACTTGTGGAGAGCATCTGACATAAAGTTTGAATTTCTGGAATGGTGGTAGTGTTACATCTCATATTGCAATACATGTACAGTTATTATGAGGAAGATGGAGGTAGAATTCCTTGAAGGAAGGAGGAAATCATGAGGAGTGCCCTCTGAGGCTGGTGGCTGGGAACTACATGCCCGGCTCCTCTCACCGTTGCGAATGTCAGCCCTTTGTATCCCACCATGTACCCTCCAACCTGTCGCGGTTTTACAAGTTCTTAGATATGCTATCTTCATTTTGAGTAATGCAACCATAAATCATATTAGATGAATGAATGGGAAATCATGCAGATTCTTTGCTTCACAGAAGTAAAGTGAATCTCAACATGCTATCTAGAGTCTAATAATCTTGAGTAAGATGTTAAACATCTACTTTGTTTTATATTTCAAAGCATTTTATTTGTGGAAGTTGGAACCAACTCAACTCACCCAACTCCAAATCCAACAGTTGCTCAAAACAACCAAGAACCAGTCATTTTGCTCTCTCATATGCATTTTTTTACGAACACGAGACCACCTAAGACTGCAAAAGATAAGCTTAAGTTTCTTACCTCATTCTCAAAGTACCATGGCCGCCAAGCAGTCTCGATTGGAAGCTTCAGCCTGTTAATTGCATACCTTGTGGTTGTAACTGGTACATTCGCGTCTGTGTCTCCACTGCAATGCAGCTCGTTCTAGTTAGAATCCATTTCTTCTATCTATATCTGTCACTGCACACACACACACAGAGTTTATGTACATATACTTGCCTGTACAGCCACACCCTCAGGCCACTTGCCATGAGATCCTCGATTATTGGCAAAACACTACTTTCCCAATCTGCCCAGTTATGAAAAGTTCTGCACAAAATCTTAAGTACGCTTCACACAACAACAACAATATCCAACATATTCTGCTTTTGCCTTTTCACATGAAAAAATTTAGTCACCTGCAGAAGTCCCACGCTGTGGGCTTCACATGGAGAGCAGCTTGGACTTCAGGAGTATTCAAGTAATACTTAACATAGGTATCTGAGCAGGGATCGAAGCAGTTAACCTGTTCGCCCCGTTGAAAGATAGACCGTTGAAAGATAGAAAAGTGTCTTCCCTTAGATATGCAGAAGGAAACAAACTCAGACCATACATAAATTGGTACAAGGGGCTTACAGAACCACTTGAGCCCTTCTTAAGCACAGGTTTCAAGCAGATTGGTGCATAGATGTTATCGATATCAATGTTCCCAAGCTCTTCAAAGGACTTATACACGTAATTATAGCACTTATCAGAAGCTAAGTTGTTTGCAAAATCACAAGAATTGAAGATGTTTGTGTGTGTCTCATCTGATATCAAGGCATGCGTCCAGACATGATCATAGAACCCTGCTGCCATGCTCACGTCGTCTATCAATGCATTCCCTATCTGAAAAGGTTGAAGAAATGAGAGAAGAATTGACTTAAATACATTGAAATTAAAAGATAAAAAACTTGAGCAATATGAACATACAGCAACACCCTTTAGATTGATAACAGTTAGGCTGTTGCTGTTGTTGTTTCTGAGCAATATTGTATTTGCTAGCTGAGGCACATAATGACCGGCGTAGCTCTCCCCGGTGATGTAAAAATCCCGGGTTTTGTACTGAGGGAACCTCTCGAGCCAGTTCACTATAAACGTGTAGGCATCCATGGCAGTGCTCGTGTCACCAGTGTTGTTGTAGTCAGCAGTCGTGTTTGAATACGAGAAGCCAACACCAGCAGGCGACTCCAAGAAGATCACATTCGCCACTACAAGATTCTACTCATCAACACTTCAAAATATTGATCATGTAAATAACAACAAAGCTTCAAAACGTTTCATAACTCTGCATTAAAATTTTGTGCAATTTGGGAGTTCAAAAAACCTCAGCCTCTCACCATTGTTCCATGCATAGTTGTTTCTGAATAGAGTTCTGCCATCACTGTTCACTCTGAAAGGTCCCAATTCCTCCATGGCTCCATATCCAAAAGATGAACATCCGGGGCCTAGTGATCAAGTTATATGAGTCTATACATTTCATTTTGTCATCAAAGTAAATGCAAGATAACTCTAATGAGCTATATCTAGAGTGCAATGTATTAGCTTCATTTTCTAGTCCTAGATAATATATGACGTGAAAATTTTGAAGCTTTCTCTACCTCCATTTAGCCACAAGACCAGAGGTTTGGTGGAAGAATTTGTTGGAGACTCGACAAAATAATAAAACAGCGCTCTTCCCGCCTGCGGCTCAACTGTAACATAACCTGCATAGTGATCAAAATCCACACCATGAGGCTGCCCTGGAAGCTGAGCGATCTTGTCTGCTTGCATTAGTCCATCTTGAGGTGCGACAAATGCATCTCTTTCGCGCTGTAGCCAAGAATCGGAAACAGAGAAACTGTGTGGTCTTGTGGATTTCAAAAGATTAGTCTGCTGATTGGCATTGCAAAGAGTGGAGGAGAGGAGCAAGGAGAAGAGGTGTACAATAAGCTTATGCATTGCTTTGCTATTATTTGTGTGTGTGTGTGTGTGATGTCAAAATATGATTGAGAACTTTTATATAGTAATGATTGGGCGGCCATTAGGAAGTATGTGGTTAGTCTACTTTCGAGTTTGTGAGTGTGACATAACTTGTCAAACTTGGAAAAGTATATACCAAAATTATTCTTGAGGTCTGCCCCATAGGTTGATCTTCATCTTTCTTTTTGAATATTATTGGATGGGAGAGAGAGAGAGAGAGATGGTTACAACCATATCTTTCCAAGGGAACAAGTTATTCTATTCACTTTATACATTTTCATAATGTATTGACAAAAAATATACGGTCGCTACTTTCAACTACTTAGTATAAAAAGTGTATCTGCACCAAACACCTCTGTAGATGCCGTTACTCTGAAATTCCGTATACGAACACATCTCTCTTTAGAAATAAGATTTCCTGTCCTAAGTAGTACCAATCACTTACGTAAAGGTAAAAAAAAAATCTCTTTTTTCACTTTCTTCAATTTTACAATTGTGTTTTCACTAGATTATTAATTTGGTCGATGATGTCATCTTTCTTGGAGCTATTTTTCTTGTTCTCTTAATGAAATTAGACTAAAATGTGTGTTGATAATCAATCAGTCAAATAGTTGGTGGATTGTAGCATGCCGGCCTAATTCTTGTCTAACTAGTGTTAATGATGTATCCAATTGTCATGTGCTAATTGGTAGTAGGTTCTCTATTTTATTTTTATTTATTTAGTTTTAATTTCTTTTAGGGGTAGGTTGTCCATTTTGTGATATCTGAACTTGGATTCAGACAACAACAGGAAAGAACAATTTCGATGTCACAAATTCTACACAAAAAATCGTACCTTAAAAAATAGAGAGATACATTCTCCACAAGTATACAAGTCACCTCCTCTATCATACAACCTCATTATGTAATTAGGTTTTAATCATACACCCTGGAAGACCTCATAAAGCACACTCAAGAGCTCAAGGGTCATCATGCAAATGCAACACATTATTGCTGCTGATTGTGTTGTAGCTTCTGGCGCTTTGAGTTTTCTTCATGGTGGCGCTGTTGCTGGCGCTTTTTCTTTGTTTGGAACTCGTGGGAAGATTCGTACTTGGGCAAACTGATGCACAGAATTAATTCAAACCAATGTGAGAACAGACAAACCAAGACGTAAAGCCTACAAATAAACACCAAAAGGAAAAGTTTTGAAGATCAAACCTTTTCGGATCACAAGGTAATGGATATGTCCAAAAGTACTCAGCATCAAGAGCATCCTTTGCTGATATTCTCTTCATACAAAAAGAATAAAGGGGAAGAACAACTGTCAAAATACAAATGTAAAGAGAGAACTCCTAAATTGCCCTGTAAAAACGGCGTTGCTAGACTAAACCAGAATCCTATAGTAGAATGTATATGAAATGAGCAGATTGAATATGCAAAGCTACTGAAAGAAGAACAGGTATCAAGACTGACAAAAGCAAGATATTATTTTCTTCTTATGGGAGAAAAAGAGGTACGAGATAAGAAGTAGAGGAGAAAGAACTGAATCAAGTATACCTGAGATGGATCAAGAGTCAACATCTAGTCCAATAATTCCAACGCATGCCGGTCAAAGCTAGAAACAATAGAATCCCCATTCACGTGTTCATTGACGGCGGTAAGTTGCAAATACAAAGAGCCAAACGATTACCACATTCAATTACTTACTGTCTGAAGTGCTCTATAAGTCGCCTTTTTATAACTCTACTTTGCTTGAAATTGCTATACCAAGGAATCTTTGAGACTCCAGGCCAGATTTCCTCACTAGGATTGCCATAGATGTCAAATATTTTATTTAATTGTTCAGGCTACAGAAGAAAACAAAAGAACATTAGGAAGACATAACAATGATGTAAAAGAAAAAGATAAAATTAACGTCTAGAAATAATCAATTTATCTAACAGCTCCTGCTGTTAATTTTTCTCAAAGAGGTGGATGCTAACAGTAAACTAACTTAGAAGCCATATTTGCAATATCCAGATGAAAATCCCACTTTTTAGACCTTTAAAATCGACACCAGTATTTAGACGATAGCGAACATGAACTACCTCATCTTTCTCAGGAAATACTGTTGTCGCATTAAGAAGCTCAGCAAATATGTGACCCACTGACCACATATCAACAGCAGGGGCGTCCTTTGTGGTGCCAATCAGCAAATCTGGGGGCCTAAAATATTGAAGTTAGATAGCCAATCAAATACAGACATGTACTTAAATACTATCTGATATTAGATCATATAGATGTCATATCTTACCTATACCACAAGGTAATCACACTTGAAAAGGACCGGGCTAGACCAAAGTCTGCAAGTTTCAAGTTTCCCTCATTGTCTATCAGAAGATTTGAACCTGCAAACAGACACAAAACACAAAATTAGCATAAAACACAGAAAGTAACTTAAGCTGAATACTGAGTTTAAATGTAGACCTTTAATATCACGGTGAAGCACTTGATTTACATGACAGTAGTGCAGCCCTATCAAAAGCTGTCTCATATAGCACTAAAGAAGAGAGAGAAATTGAAAATCATTCATCTAATTGTCACTCTTCCTGTCCACCAGAAGTATCTGAAATGCCAATAAACTAAATATTCTTCCACTATATTACACTCATTCCAATACCTTAATCTGCGGCACTGAGAATCTCATTCCAGGACGATCAGCCAGGCCAGTTAAATCGTGGTCCATGTACTCAAAGACCATATAAATCCCACCTCTGTACTTGTTACCATCTGGAGAATCAAGAAGTGAATATGCAAGCTATCAGCCTTGAAAGATAGTGAACAAACTTCATGTATCTCATCACATTGTCTATGTAGGTTTAATAAGAAGTAATGAAGTATACATCATATACACTTTAAACTGTGAAGATCTACCTGGTGCAGGTTGCTCATCTTTCTCAGGACCTGGATGTATAATACGAAAGGCAGATATAAAAACTCAAAAAACGTGGGGCATACAGAATTTAATGACATATAATCTAGGAAAAGGAAAAGAAAATCATAAGATTACCAGTAGAGGTGACGATTTCTTTTAGCTTGATGACATTTTCATGGTGAAGCTTCTTTAATATTTTAATTTCACGGATGGCTGTTATGGGGAACTGCAGGGATGTGTGGGGTAATTAATAACCACATCCTGGGATCTCTACTTGATGCAAAAAGAACCAATAATCTAAACCATCAACAGACCAAGCTGAAAAGCATACCCCTTCTCTTTCATTGTCCATCCGTATCTTCTTCAAAGCAACAATTTCCCCTGTTTTGATTTCTCTTGCCATGTAAACTTGTCTGCAAGTACAAATTCCCACCTTAGGTAGTAAAAGAAACAACCCAACTCCTAAAACCAGGTCATCTGATCATATAATTTTGTACGCCAATATGAATTTGCACATATGAAGATCACAGTCCAAGCACTTTTTAGACCCAGGTCACAAATATCTATTACCGTCCACCCCAAACAAGCAACCCATCCACATTACTGTCTGAAATAGTATATCATATAGCAAGTTTAAGAACATTTGAGAATACATAGCTCAGTCTTGAGAATCACGTGAAAGATTCATGCCTCGGTGACAAAATTTATGCTTCACACTAGTTCTTCCCACTTAGAGTGAAAAATAGGGACCACTTGAATTTCTTGAGGAACATATCACCACAGCAAGGAAATCCAAGAAAATTAATGTACCCAAAAGTTCCTTTGCCAATCTGCTCCAATTTCTCGAAGCAATCAACACTTCGAGAGCCCCAAGCCGGAATTTCTGTAATGTTTAGCTGCTCCGGCGCCGCTATCGCCATTTCTTTTAACCCAAAGTTCTTCTTGATTCTTCAAAGTAAAGATAGAATCAGACTATGGTATTGGATTACAATTAAGCGATAGGACCTAAAGTTGTAGTTAACTAGTGGACTAAAAAAAAAAGAAAAGAGAATTGGAATTAGGGTTTAATTGGGAAGAAGGGTTTAACCTTAGAAAGCTCACAAACAAAGAAGTATGGGGGAATGTCACGAGGAGCGGGGCAATGGCGACGAGGGGCGATCTGTGATGGCGCAAGGCGGTGGTTCGTGCCGAAGGTGGAGAGAAATAATTGTAAGGAAGAAAGTAGTTCAAAATAACTTGGCGGGATAAAAAAATCAAAACAAAAATCTAAATTAAAACAGAAAATAAGTGCTGATAGCTTGTATATTCATTTCTTGATTCTCCTTGAAAGATATGAACAAACTTCCAAGATATTAATATGCATTCTATTAGCCTTAAAAATCAAGTGATATATAGCTTGCAATGGACGAAGAAGTCGGTGGCAAGAGAGGAGGGAGAGGGAGAAAGATGGAAGATAGGTTTTAATCGGGGTGTAATATGATTTTATTGCATAAGGGCTAGATACATAAATTGAGAGTATTAGGGAATAAAGGCGGACTTTTAGCAGGCCGAGATTATAATATCAGGCTTGCTTTTTATTATATTGTCTATCAAACATTCAGTTAGCATTATTTTCCCAAGATATAATCTTGGTGTAATCTAACTAGGGTATTAAACAAGACATAAAAGGAAATCTCAGAGAAAAAAGGGTTCTGGTTTGCCTAATATTTATGGTTAATTTAATTGGATCACTAACAGTATGTGTCGTGTTAATAATACATTTATCTTCTTTTATCATTATTCATGAGTCTCATCTCTTTTTTTTTCTTATTTCATCTAATTTGAATATTTATTTATATATTATAATTAAATTTGTATGCAAATAATTTAAAAATATGAATTTCATTAAGATTAAAAAGTTACATAATATAAATTAAAAACTAGACTTAAAAAATTACATAAATGAAATTAAGAGATTCACAACATTTCCTAGAAACTTTTTCATAAATTTACGGTATATTTTCAATTGTTCATAACACGTGTCTTTGTTGTAGGTTATGTAAAACAAATTCCACAACTCGAACTCGTTCGTTTTTCAATTGTCGTCGTCATTTGAGAAATCTCATGCGTGCATCCACTCATTGTGGCCGACGCCTTCTCATTGGCCGTGAGTTTGGCCATCTTTTGTCCAATTGAAAGGCTCCTACTCGGCTACACATCAACGCTACCACCTGCGTCGTCGCTCGATACGGGGTTGGCCTCACCTCTGGTGGAGAATTAGTCATCAAAGGTGTGCTTCATTCTCTTCGATCTGATCGCTCCATTGTCCGCCCACTTGTGGCAGTGGCGATCGTTCGCCCAAGTCTTCACATACTTGAACGGCTTATTGTTCTCGTCTCGATAGGCGACCATCGCCTCTTTCAAAACATATGTCTCACTTTAGCCGCTCTTCTTCTGCGACTCCAAGTTGTTGTGCAAGGTGCATAAATTTTGCAATTCTATGTTGACCCTATTAAAATGGCCTCGAATCTGACGAGCTTTGCAAGTAGGGGTGCCTCCAGGGAGTACCGAATATTACATCTCGACAACTTTATCCTAAAAGGACGATGTTTTTTGTTGGTCGATGATAATTGGATCTTCGTTAACATCGACATACACTGCATAATACATTTCGAAGATCCTCATGCTCTATTCTGCAGTGTACAAAATTTGGATACCATAGTTGTGAATCTCCGCTTCATCGGAGAGTTGGATGGCATCAAGACATTGAGGAGACAATGAGCCGAGATAGGGAGATGAGAAGTGACCCGATTGGGAAGCATTTCCAAATCCCGACATGTTGTTTGGATCGAAACATGAGTGTTTGGACTGATTTTGTGATATAAGATATTAAAGATATGCTTGAAATTGGTTGGGAATGTTAAATATGGTGGAATTTGGAAGAAAAAAATAAAGAAATTATGGAAATATTTGGAAAAATTAAATCAGAATAAATTGAAAAAGAAGAAAATAATTTTGAGTTGTGAATGAAGTGGATGAGAATAGGGGTATTTAAAGGAGGGAATGAAATTAAAACTTTTTTAGAAAACAAGTCATAACCATTTTCACATCGGTAAAATTCGAAAAAAAAAGAGGAAAAAATTCTTAATAAAATTGAAAATTTGATTAAAAAAATATAAAATAAAAATTAGGCCGAAAATAGGTCGAGACGCATGCCTAGTGCGTGTGCAGCACACGCGCTGTGGTTGGCTGAGTCGCCCGCATGTGCTGCACATGCGCGTAGCGGCCAAAATCAGGCAAATGCGCACTTGTGCGGCTTCGCCCGATGGCTCCATCTCTTGCAACATGGCATGCACGCTGGGGAAGCTCGACGGCTCAAGGGTAAGAGCTGCCATTACGGATGCTCTAAAAATGATTGTTCGAACAAAACTATCCTAAATTATGGAGTATTTCATAATTGAGATTTTTTGTAATATTAAACTAACAAAATATTATTAATGTACTATATATACAATTCATAGAATTTCCCAAAATAATGTCAGTTAGAGAATCAACAATGGGGAGGCGCGGTCGGAACGACGAAGGGTCGCGTTGCGGCTCACCATTTCGACCATTCCACTCGAATTTTCAAAGTCTAAGCGGATACGAGCGAAGATCCAATTATTGGCAACCAAGAAAAATAAAGGTTTTTCGGCAAAAATTTGCCAATAGGTACAATGAGATATGCCATGAAGTGCCACACAACATACATTTAAAATACTTCAAGCCCATTCCAATAGGCTGAACCCAAAAATCCCAAAGTTTTGCGCCCTCTACAACAATTTGGAGTCAGAATAGAGGAGCGGCGCGAGTGAGATGGATATTCTCCGAGAGGCGATGGTCATCTATCAAACGGAGAACATAAGTCTATCAAGTACACTATCACTTGGGAGAAGGCTCGCCACTGCGAAAAGTGAGTGGGCACTGGAGAACAGGCCCAACTGAAGCGCACAAAGCACACATCCGACGACAAATACTTCACAAGCGACAGCTCGACACCATCCATTCCGAGCAACGACGTGGTTGGGAACGTGAACTTAGAGTTGAGAAGGAGTTGTCTATAGGGGTGAGCAAAATACCCGAAATCCGAATATCCGAACCGAACCAAACCGAAATTTAAAATTTGGTTCGGTTTT
>JAYDZE010539059.1:0-14823 GCA_034509125.1 Monilaria moniliformis
TGAAATCCGCTAACTACCATAATTAAATTAGTCGTGCAAATTCAGTTGGACTAATTTATCCCTTTAATGATATTTATCTAATGCTATAATGAAGCGCGTGGAAATTAGATCACATCCCTTAATTTATAGATCTAACGGTTGATATGTTGTCTTAGTTATGCATTAGGGGCTTAGTTTGACCCTAATGCATTAATTTTTTAAATTATAATATATTAAAAATAATAATAAATACTTCCATATAAATAATATTTATTATAAAAATAATTACATTTTAAAATAAGAAAATAGAAGGAAAAAAAAAACTTTGACTCGAGACAAACGCAACGAAAAAACGGATAGAGAAAAAAGAAAATGACAAAAAATCAGATTTTAATGAAGAAAAATATATTCATAAATATGTAATTGAAATTGAATTTAATATGATTACATTTGATATTATTTGATTGACCATGATTAACATTTTATTACAAAATTGTCATCCAAATCAATCTGCAATCAATTGCAAATTGAAAACTCCTTTAATAATAGTAGATTTTGTCGAGATGAGCGGAAATAATCTTTTATAACAAAATTATGTTAATTTTTTTTCAATGTTATTTTTATATAATACATTTATGCTAGAACATCAATACACGTATATGTATTTTTGGCATAAGCTTTTTTGTTTTTGTTTTTGTTTTTTTAGACGTTTTTTTTTTGCATAATCTAAATTATAGAAAATCGGATAATGCCATAATTAGATGCAATAGTAGTAATAGCAAGCTCTCTCCTTTAATGCCTAGCCGTAGCCATCATACGTACAAATCACAATGTAGAAGGTACAAAACAAACGAGCACGGACGCGGACATATAAATATATTTGAGGCATTAAAACCCTACTCAAACCTACATGAAGTTCGTTTACCTATGCATGAAATATATTTAAATTTATAAATTACAATACTAAAATGTAAATTTTTTTTGTTAAAGATGTTCAGTTGGTTACTACCATAAATGACTACAAAAAAATAGTTAATATAAACCTAATAATTAAAAAAAACTAATTTAAATAAAAAACTGTCGCTACAAAAAATACGTGTTTTAGCGGCGGATATGGATCCTTTACTAAATACTAATAAATTACTGGCGGACATTCCGTTGAAAATATAAAAATGTTCATTAAACTCGTTTATATAGGAGTGGAAATTAGCCCTAGAAAGACTTAAATTGGTTTCTCCTTCTCTTTCTTTTTATTTTTCATTTTTTCTTTTTCTCTTTTGATTAGAGAAGAATCAAATTGACTTCTAAGCGATCACGATGACACCGGAAATTCTATATTTCAGTATAAAATATAAATCAGTAGTAGTTAAAGTATAAAATTAGCTAGGAATGGTGCATCTTTAATCCAATATGAGCTTTGACTATTTATATATAATAAATTGAATGCATCAATGATTAGATTTTTTGGAATTTTTATTTAATGTGCATAATATGTTCCATCATATATTCGTGTCCTAATTAAATCATTCTCTTTTTAAACTAATATGGACAGTGTAACCATCACAAACCCATAAATATCTGCATATCATTTTCTTAATATCATTGAAATAAGGTATAATCTATCATTAATTGTCTTATTTAGATTTGGCGCGAGTTTTAAGAAATGTAAATGAAAGTGGGCATGAAAAATTAGTAAAATATGAATATCACTTTTATATATTAATTTTATAATGAAATGTAAGTGGAATGAGTTAGTAGATTATGAGGTTCATTTATCAAAAATAGTAAAAGTGAAATGATACATGTTATTGTAAACATTCATTTTTAGTAAAATAAGACATTTTACAGTGGATGCAGAAAGTATATATATGAGTGTGAGTGTGAGTGTGTGTTTCTATTAATAAATGAATTTCTCAAAAGAAAAAGTGATATGAAATATAATTGACATATTAATATTTGTTGCTTACATTTAATAGTGTTTTTTTTTGTGTGCCACGTGCAACACTTATGTTGGGTTCCAGTTAATTTAACTTTTGACTTTCACCGACAAATATAAATAAATAAAAGCAGTTGGGCTCCATAAATACATTCCCGTACAAATCTGTATCCATAAATAAGATCACACTCGCCGCTTGAGAGTTATGAAGAGTAAAGGCACCTCCAATCAAGGCTTTTCACCTTACTACATATAATTTCCATTTCAAATAATTATTTCTCGGCTTCTATTTATGTATACATTAGGTGTCAAGATTATATTTATAATGTTAAATATATATATATATATATGTTCAATAACATCATAAACATATGACATGTACCAATATTAGTGGAATAGAAGATAAAATATATTTTGAAACACAAAAATTGTAATTAATTAACTATTAATGATTGATTAGAATTTAGTAATGTTATATTACAATATAGTAATTCTCAATAAAAAATTTATTAGTTACAATTATCATTGAATTAGAACAAATGCATTTCGCATTCGAATACACCGGAGTATATCTTATTTTCATATGGACGAACTGTGTTAGTTCATCCTCAATATGAGCTCTAAATAAAAGTTATTGTTCTTATAAATAAAGGTAATTGTTATTATGAATAAAAATCAGAGTGTTCTAAATAACAAATAACATTTCTTGTTATTAAAAGTGATTGTCACAGAAGTGATAATTATTCTTAATAAAAAATAAAAAAATAAAATAGAACTAAATAGATTCCACACTAGGTTTCACCTGCCCGCACAAGATTGCGGCCTATTAAAAATAGCCTGCAGTAATTTTTTCGCTTTTTTAGCACTTTTCCTCTTCTTTTCTTTTCTTTTTTTTTTTTTTTCCTGCTTGAGGTAGATGGAAGAGCATTATACTACAGATACGGACCGTGACTTTATATATGTTTCCTCTCTAATCATAAATGTACATATAGCTTTTATGCACTATTACTATCATGAGAATGATTTTTCAATTATTTAACTGACTGTTGGCGCTTTAATGTTTCTAGAAAAACAAATAAATAAAATTAGGTGGATTCCTTATTATTGTCTCTGTTAAAATATTTTCAGTAATTAGGTTATACATATTAATGAGTAATATATAGCACGCGTTATTGCAGGTCTTTCTATTTAGGTTAGTTGACTATGACTGATTTACTTTTCATTTATTACTAATAATTGAAACTTAAGAAATTACCAATCCTATTATTCAAAAATAAACAGTTAACAAAAAATTCCAAATTAAATGTAAAAAGGTTACAAAAGTCCTAATTGAATTGACGAATCTTAATAAATGATTGTAAAATTGCACTAAAGCTTTATAGATGGAAATTAAAGGGACAAAAGAAACAAACATACAAATAAAAAGAGCCGCACTCTTGTGCGCAAGCCCGCACAGTACGCGCGGCCAGACCGGATCCAGTCCCGTCCGATTTTAACCTTAAACTGATTTTTTTTAACAATAACTTTATTTGTTATTATTCAAAATATTATTTTGATTTCTAACAAGTATAATAATTATAAACTAGATTATGAGTTTGTGTCGTGGATCAGAATCGTGTTCGAGTTTGGTGTGGGTTCAGATCGGAGCTGAATCGGATCAGGGCCGACCCGACCAACGCGCAGCATATGCGCGAGCGCACTGAACGGTTTGGCCCATAATATGTATCATGATAAATAAGAAAATGAATTATTGAGCAAGCAACCACATGCATATCTACAACAATTATCAAAATCTTAAAATTTGATTTGAACATCTCTGACAAAAAGAGACTATTCTCTGCAAATATCTCTACAACTCTAGCCAATGTTGTTACATCAAACATTCTCATATTTCTCCAAATACTCTTGACATATTTGCTTGGTGATTATCATACGCACATGGTGAATAACACAAATTTGGTCCCATTAGAAACATCATAATTTCAATAATCATTTCAACTTGACACTAGACAATGTGACAGTGTCACAGTTGAGCCTTTATTGGTTCCTATATTAGTTTACAAACTTCGCACGTGCGTCCCGACCAAGTAGGGCGGGCCTCGACAACGGACTCTGATAGCAACTACTCCATGCCTTGATAGTTCGAATCACCACAGAGTTCGTGCATAGAAGTAATACATCAATACCGCGGTACAATCTTCCCTCCAATACAATTATTTGAAGAAATATGTATGTATCATGTTTGTATGTGTGTAAGTAGTATATATATACATTCAGAAAATAGTGAGAAAATTGTTTCAGCAGAGTTTAAAACAGGCGTTCTCACCTTTTACCAGAACGAACATTTGATGCATTTCTGTCACTTTAACCTACCTAAAAATGGGAAAACAAGAGATGAAGGAGCAAAGTTGGAGCTGTAGATTTGCTGTCTTTCTCTTACATACAGTATACATCGCACCGTCGCCTTTGGAAATTGTTGTTTCGTCTGCTTCTGAGAGCAGAAAAACTATCAGCTATGCCCTATGTCCATTCCTCAACTGGAACAAAAAATGCATATATAGAATGGTTATTGCTCTGAAAATTTGATTGGTGACCGCGAAGAGAATAGGTCACCGGAAAAAGCAGTGGAACGAGTCAGAGAGGCACATTCTGGTGCATCCGCTCTAGTTGAAACCTAATTTGTGATTAGTAAAACCTAATCGGGGACTGGTGAACCCTAATTGCGGTGGTGGATGCTCCGTGCATCCGGATGTACACAAGTTTGTCTAGGTCAAATAGGTTGGACACTAAATTGTTATTCTGTAATGGTTGGGACATTTTTGAAAATAGTCATAAAGGTCGTGTTATAATATGGTAGTCGCCCTATTATGAAACGAAAACGAAGCAAGAACGTCGATGATTAGGGTTTGGAACATCTTACCACTGTTAACTAGTAGAGCAGCTTAATTTCGTCTGGTAACAAAATGTACATTTCTAAGCAGGTGGAAGGGGACGGCGGCATGTCGGGCATTCCATTTTTATGTCCATCCATCTCTGCAAACAGCTGCTGTGAAAGAAATGATCGCACGGCGTCACCTGAAAGAATAACAGAGTCAAAGATAACGGTTAAGCAGACGTGATCTCAGAACGTTGAGAAGAAGATCTAATGGATTACCATGCAATCACTCGAGCGCTGGCTGAGGTCAATGGCAGTCATGCAAATGACACAATCCGTAGTGTGGTTCGACCCTTGAAGGAATCGCCTATAGTAGCTATATTTCTCCGGTAAAATCTGCAGATAATGTTAGAGCAATTAAATCAGGTGATGTTACAGAAATTTGTAAATTCATCAGAGAGAGCTCCTATCATGCATGACCGCACGGACACGCATGTGACGAACCTGACGAGGAATGAACCAACGGGATCCTAGATAATGCTGGAGAAGAAGAATGAAGACTTGCAGTCCCATAAAAAGGGCCAAACAGATACACCACCTCCGGTCGGGCTCTATTCGCATGAAATTATGTGGGCAGCCGAATACGTACAAGGGAATAGCAATTCGAGTTATAGTCATCCCTAGGATATAATGAGGATGTAATGGCTTCCTCAAGTCACGAACTACGTTAATCACTATTTGTGGAATCCAGAAAGAGTGGAGGAGGAGAAGGATGATACGCAGAAAATTATGAAACTCATACATAACAAGAATGCCACCTAAAAGGATCCCATCTGCAAAAGACGTGAGAAACATCCGATTAAGTGTTTTGCAACAAGATAATGAAATCATATGTACCTGATAAAAATAAATTACTTACAAAAACGACTGTATAGAACTGAGAGCTCGCGCCTCATCGCCTCCCAATTCTCTCCGTTATTTGATGGCCTATTCGCCTTCCAAATTGCAAGTAGGTACCGCATTTCAAAGATTGAGAAGACCACGAACTTGAAAAATGCCGCAGTTGCAAAAGCATTAAATAGAGATTCTGCAAACGGGCAAGCATCACATTTTACTTCAAATGACTATTAACAGCTATAACTTCAAAAGTAGGCAAAACTTGTGTGCATCCTGATGCACAATGCATCTGCCCTAATTAAATCCAATTAGGATCCAATAATCCCAAAGTAGGGTCCCTAATTGGGGTTTATGAATCCTCAATTAGAGTTTATTAATTACAATCAGGATTTAATTAGGGCAGATGCTTCATGAGTCCGGATGCACCGGAGTGTACCTCCTTTAAGTAGTTATTTTCAAGATAAGCATACCGACTATAATTCCGGAAGTGAGATGTAGAAGGCAGAGATAAGCATCCATTATAGCTTGATGCCCGATCATCAGAAGCGAAACTTTGGCAGCCCCCTGGAAGGTTTTATCGAGTTAGCTACAAAGACACTGGCTGGTAAGAGATATTAACTAATTGCAACTCTTAAGTTCGGAAGTCGTATCATCAAGTATCGAGCATGATGCAAAGCAAACTTACTGATTGGGTGTTACTATGTTCCATTTGCCGGATTAACAATAGAACTTCGAGGAAAGATATCTAGAGCATGAAAAGGTTAAAGAATCCAACAAAGGAGTTATAACCATACGAGACCGTTTCACCTTCTGCTGGATAAATAACAACATTCGAGAAACTCGAGATCAACCAACACGGGAAAGGATACAAAGGTGACCATCAAAGTGTAGTTAACTGCTTTGTTATAGTAGACCTCGACGTCGACAGAAGTCGCATTTAAGAGCATGGGCGAGAAGCAATCTACATCGTCATCCACTGAAGGGCTCTCCATTACTCCTTCTAGATAATACTTATCTTGATCTCCACCTACGTACAAGAAACGTACAGATCGGGTTAAAGTTTGTATTTCCTCAAAGCAAATAGGCACAGACTAAAATAGAAAGAAAGAGAAGAACACATCTTGTAGAGAAAATAATACTTCATAAGTCAGTTAAACTTATTACCATTTTTTTTGGAAGACACTCGAGAAATTTGCGCAGCGATTTCAATGTTGCAGTGTTTCTCCATTTCGTAAATTGGGGCTACACAGAAGGCCGAGCAATTTTAGGGAGCAAGTTCAACGAATATATCAACTGATAACGAAATAAAACAATCATAAAGGAGCATACAGTGTTTCCTCTTCCAGATTTTTTCTCGTGGAGACTCTTGAAACACCTGGGATGAGAAAACTCCGAGCTGAACTAAGAAGAAAAAAGAAGAAGTTAAAAGTTGACTTGTAAAACATTAGCAATCAATACACATTTTTGAACAAACCACCATTGAGGTGTATTTCAAGATCAAGAAACTCGGCCACACCATAACAATGGATGAATACCTTCGACGAGTGGTTGAAATATAACCATCATGCTATAGCAGTGGAAGGGTTGAAAGAAACTTTCTGAGGAAGTAAGAGTGATTACCAAGTGATACGGGTTAGACAATAAATAATCATCTTCCTGCCCAAACTCACTCTCTTTTCCGCTGCAGAAATGTCCAGAGAGAGGATTAAAAGATAGGTATATAGGAACACAAGTATTCCAGAAACTGAAGCAGATTGTATGTATAAAGTTTCCAACTCTAATTTAGAGTAACTGTGGATTTTTGACAGTCTGACCACAGTTGACAGACACATCCTCATCTTCAGTTCTTGAATTGTTCTTTCTTTTTCATTCACACAAGTTTCCAGTGTGCTTAGTCAGCATCGAAATGCCAGAAATATTTGCATGGGGCAAAATTGACAAATTTTGAACAAGGTAGGAGGTTGCATTGTAATTACCCATATGTTGGGATGTTTTTTGATAAACTCCAACACATGGGGTAGAAAACGGTATTTTCCTAACAACAGACTGCCAAACTTCAGATTTTAGCATGTCCATGTTGACGTATGCAATGGGAAAGGGTAAAAGCAACTTGGAAAATTTATTTCTCTGATTAATTCTGTACAAGGCCAACAATTAATTTTAATTCAGAATCTGCATACTTCCCCACATAATTGATGAGACTAGCGGCTACTTAAACTAGAATTAGGAAGTTGAGTTACAAAACACACGTAAACCGAGTAGTAGAAATAAATGAATCAGAGTAGTAGAGGAAGCTACCTGTTAGCGACCATCCTTAGTTGTCTGAAAGGCCATATATACACGCCTTCTACCCTGATTTGAGCTCCGCGAACATCATTCTCATTGTCAAACACATCATGGAAAATTATAACTCCCTATCATATCAAATTGAAGACTACAGTTACAATTGGAACATGTGATACTGAAAAAAGAACGCGCAGAAAGAGAAGGTGTTAACAAACTCATGACACCAAAATATTTATCCCAGTTCACAAAATGCTTGCACAAACAGAAACAATTGGAAGACAAGAATTAAAGAGTCTAATTAACTACTGAAAGTATAAGGACATAGAGACTTCTTGGAGCATCAAAGTTTTTTCGAGGTCGCTGGGCAGCAGATAATAAGAGACAACAGAGTTAAAGTGGTGCTATATCTTAAAACAAGAATTTGCAGAAGCAACAATTTCTCAATAACTTAGGGAGCAGAAGGTCTATATCAGGTATCAAATAAACATTTACATCTCCAAAATGAACACACTCGTCCAATGAATGAGCAGAAGGTCTATATCAGGTATCTAATAGTTCTGTTTCATCTCATGTCTCCAACTAGTTAAGATATGACCAAGTTACCTGCACATAGTGTACACCGGTTATTTTTGTTGGTGTACTGATTAGTTCTAGTATCGAATTGCCATTTGACTTCCTAAAATCAGCAAACTTGGAAGAGCTATTTGCAGAATCTGGAAACTTCCAACTCCCTGCACCACATAAATTCACAAAATTAAGCAATAAGAATGTAACGGGAACAACACAATACAAGATAATTATGAAAACGTTCTGGATTTGGGTAGGTCATTAAAGGCTAACCAAAACAAACAACAATACTGAGTATGGCCAGAAAATTATCAATAAAATGCAACATATAAATCTGTTATGCCAGGGAATTAAAACAATAAGATCAAAATTTATCTATAACAATGTTCAAATATTGCCAAACTAGAACGTCTAAACCCTCGCACACCATTCTATTTTCTCCATAAACTGCAATTTCTATGATACAAGGAAAATTCAGCCCATGTTACAATTAATAGTGTATTCATCTTACTAATACGAGAACAGATGAATGTGATCTATCATTTTGTGATCCATATATTTAGGTAGATATTTCTTATTTAGGCTTTTTTTTAAGATAAATAAAAAAGTGAACCCAAACAGCCAGAAAGGAGTAGATGGAATGGGGAGAATCTGCCCCACCACCATTTACACCACCGCCACCAAAGTTTATTCCTCTTTCTTAAACCAAACAGTCACAAAGGGAATGAGAGATAACTTGATTTCCTTTGTGGTTCTAAACAATCCTGTATGGAAAAATCAGAATCCTTCATTTACTTTCTCCCACTTTCTCTTCTTTCCCTTTCCCCTGCTCCCACTTATTAATCAAAACAAGGAAACTCATCCTTTATGCAAATTAAGTAGTCTTTATTAACATATTCCAATACAGTTTCTAATAAAAAGGACCCTCACAAGTCCTTGTATCCAGCAAACGTTAACGCTTAGCAATCAAATATGGCAGCAATCAACTTGACAAGCTCCAAAATTCATAAGAACATATCCATAGTTCGCAAGGACCTATTAGGTATGGTTCGGCAGTGCACAAACCAAAATGTTTCTGTTCTATTCTTGAGAGATAATCTCTTCAGCTAAATCTCTTATGCAAAATCTACTACTTAAAATAGTAAACATGGTAAAAATTCTTAAGTACATAAGTAATGATCATTTCAACAATAACTCGCTAAGAACAATCATTTTAAGCAAATAGTTTAGATATAAGACAATAAAACTTAGGAGGTACTTGGTGTGATGGAATGGAGAAGTGAATGGAATGGTAAATCCTACCTCCATTCCATTCATATGCTTGCCAGCTTGGTATGACTCTTTCTTAGGAAGCACCATTCCATTTGGAATCACCATTCCTAGTAGAATAGGCATAGCCATTCCTTCCTCAACCCATGGAAATAGCCATCACATTCCTATCTCCATTCCATCCCCACCTTCACCCCATTCCTCCCTCATTCCATTCCATTATACCAAGCACCTCATTAGTTTTTTAATAATTGCAAGTACTCAGCTACACAAGATTGCTAACATAGAAGATGCATCAAGAGAAATAAAATCTCATTATGGAAGCTTGTGAAAAGGAGAAATTTCCAAAGTACTCGATTATCTATTAACTGATGTAACAATTTATAGTAGTTGCAACAAATCACATACGACAGAAAAGAACTGTAGATTTATTCAACATACATGATTCATGCAAATAAACGATCATTAAGTGATGTAATGGGTAAATAAATTACCAACCTCTATAGGTCCCTGTTACATTCCAAGAAGAAAATGGTCCCAGTTCTTGCTCTTCCTTACCTATAGGAAGCCACTGCAAGAAGTAAAAGGGTCCAAAAGATCAGAAGAAAACACAGAAGATTTGAGAAGATGGATGAAAAGTAAATCCCAAACATAAGCACAGTAAGACAATAAAATCTATGGTGAGAAACATAAGTTGTTATTTGCCATCTATCTCACACTAAGCAAACACATAGTAGTGGTTCCCAATCGCACATACAAATTAGCCAACTGAACTTAGACAATGAGAAAATTCATACACCCTTCTGCTAGATGTTCTCTACGTCATCTTTGCAGCTTTTAGACACTGAAGAACTATTCAGTTGCAGGCAAAAGATCGCACTGTTATGTGCGAAGGGTCAATTCAGTTTAGGCATCAAATTCTAGCAAGCAATTGCATTATCTAGGCTTGTCGGAAAGGTAGCCATCATTTATGCAAGTTCTTTGTAGCTTGGGAGTTCACTTCTAGTGAAGTGGAATTTCCCATGTGGATAAGTTAATGAAATTAGGAAAGACATAAGATGCATTATTAACTTCAGCGACATTGTTGGCAACAACTTGGTGCAAGTCACCTAAACGGGAAATTTGGACAGTTCTGAGATTCTCTGGTCGGGTATATCTGCTGGACTAAATATATATAACATCTTATAAGTTATAGCCATTCAAGGATTTCCCTTATTTAAAGTCAGAAAATCAATAAGTTTCACTGAAGATCCATTCAGCAAAGTTTTTGAATAAAATTTGATGACACAATAATAATTGACACAAACTTGCATTACATCTAAGTCCAGTAAAGTCTTGAACAATCATATGAAACAGAATATATCAACTTCTTTCAAATCCATTCCACTTATACAATTAACAAGACCGTCATAGAGTATGAAGAAGGATCTTTTGGCAATCAATTACAACAAAAATCACATTCTGCAGTGCACGCCATAAGCATCTCAACAACTACCTCTAACGTATGATAGCGCTTCACCTAAATCAGTGGTATGTGTCTCAGCATTACTTATTCAAATATGCATGATTTATACTAATATTCCACTTGCTCTATGACCCTTCGGACCTAATTTTAACTCAACTACTTTCTTTTTTTTATCTTGGTGGGACATTTCTTGAAGACTCATTGGCAACCCAAAAGGCAGCATATACACATTATGTGCTGACATCATGCTACTACAAATCTCATAATAATCACATGTAGATACCAACAAATCATTCACTCAACTGTCCCCCAAGAACTATAACACAGATTAACTACATCCTACAGCATCCATATAATGTTAAATAGACAAACAAGAAAGAAAAAAAGAAAAAAAACAAAGAAAGAAGAAACACAGATTTGTCCATCATCAGTCATTTAGTAAGCAAGAAATTACAAAACCAAAACAAAACATGGAATTGCAACACTTTATTCAAAAATCAACAAACTGCTGTTTTTCTTAAGTTCCACCAGCAACAACCATATCAGTACCCACATAAATCACCACCATTATAATTTTAACCTTTTACACATTTAACAGCTATACAGAATGCAAGAATATGACTTTGGAAGTTCACTAAGTCTGTAATCAGTTAACAAGAATCAGAGATTAGACTTTCCATCCCGAGTGCCCAATTCACATAATAAAACCACATATCACATACAATTCATAATTAACAACATTGCACTGCTCCAACAGAAAACAGAAAATTAAAAAAACAGAACTTAAGAAAGCAGCAGTGTCACAATGAGAATGAAAAAGAATTATCAACACACACACACACGCACAGAGCACTAACCTCTTCACCCCAAGACCGTCTCTGCCTCAAAGGTCTCAAACCATTCACAGGCCACATCACCATCAAAATGGACCATACCCCAAAAAGAATTCGAAATAAAAACCCCAAAAGATTCCAACTTTCCATCGAACCCATTTGGGAGCTGAGCTCAAATTCTAGCCGTCAACTGATTCTCGAGATTTCCGAAGCCCATCACACGAAAAACCTAAAAATCACGTCTTTCTTCAGCGAGAGATAATCGGTGGCTTATCTGCTTAAAGTGGAGCCAACTAACAACGTATTGCTAACAAACTCAACAAGAAAAAGGATGAAATGCACCGATCGGTATACATAGAAAGCGAGAGCTTAACAACCTAATGAATCATTAGTTTTACACCCAAACAAAAGAAAAGGGAAAGGAAATGATCATTTGTATTTGTGTTAGAAACAAAATCATGCTTGACCTCGACCAGTCAATTCTCGAACAAAAAACGAACATATAATCTAATCATTAATTAATTCAACTTACTGCTATTGGCAACCCCTTTTTTCTGAATTTGTGAAATTGTTCCAGGGCTGTTTGTACTTGTTGTTGGGTAAACTGAAGTCAAGAACATAAATGGAAGACTATTTGGTCAGGTGGGGATATGGCGACTTTAATTTATTTTTTTAGGGGGACGACTTCAAAAATATTTCACCTATTTTGCAATTGAAACACTTTTTTTTAGAACATCGTAATAATGTTAGTATCATATTTTAAATTTATTACAAAATTAACACTTTCAATTTGATTGAGTTGATATCTTGAGCATAAAACTAATTAAATCAATATGATTGAAGTTGTATTTCTATGGTGCTAAATTCGATGAAACATGCTACGTCAATTCGTGGTTGACCAGAAAATTCTGGAGGTGATAACTTTTGCAACATATTGTGAAGTGTTAAAATTACTACAATATTTCAAAAATCATGTTAAAATTACAAAATAGATAAAAAAAAACTCAAACTTTAATTAATAATCGACTCTTAATATATAAAGATAATATTAGGTGTGACACGGTTGGAGAATTATGATAGTAAGGTCAATTTATTATTTAAAATACAAATTATCTTATTGTTTGCGTTCTCTCGTATTAACCTGAGTTTATGTTTGAAATGAGTCAAAATTATGTGAACATTCAAAAGATGATGTTTTCAATAGATTGATTGAATTCAATTTTTTTTAGCACAGTCGCATCATAATTTTATATTCCTTGATAATTCCAAGTCTAATTAATATAAATGACAAAAAAGGGATTATAGTTAATTATCTTTGTGGATTTAGGCATATTCCAACACATTTAGATTCATGGTACATCTCGTCATAATCATATTCTAATTATTATTCATAAATTTTAACTCGACCAGATGCAAACAAATTTTTGTCTTTCAAATTAATCGATTTCAGTTATTTAAAGCAAAGTAAAATAATAAAATAAGGAATAAAAAGTAAGATTGAAATTTAGCTGTGACTGTGAGGAGCATAGGAGATATTTAGTAAAATAAATTAATTTAAATAATGTCGTATATTATCAGAAGTGAAAGTTAGTTTTATTAATTAATCTATTGTAGATATATTTCATTGCACTCGCAATTTCTTGCATTAGCAATCACCGCCACATTGTAAAATATAATGATTGGTGAGTACTTACGAAAGGAAGCGACAAAAAGCAAACCCATAAACCTCAACTTTTTAGGGCAAATAATTTAATATTTTTTTTATTCTAATGGAACACAGGATCTCATATTTAAGAGAAAAAGAAAAAGGTAGTGGACGTAGTACAAAGTTAAATTCATAATTAATAATAATTAAGTTATATATTAAAATTATTGGTTAACCTTGAGTGAATAATTTAGTGGGAAAAAATATTATAAATTATTCATAATAACAATAAAATATATGAACTATCTGAAACTTAACAAAAACATCATGTTGTTTAATTTCTGGTGATGAATTTCTGACGTGTTCCATTGTCCGGCTTGGAATTGTAATTCTTTTTTTATTAAAAAATAAATAGGGTGTTCAGTTTTTGGATAGCTTGTAATAACTTGCCAGAAATCGAACAACAAGGTATTTTTGTTAGTCTTGATATAATGTGTGTTTTATTGTGATTTTCATCAATGGTTCTATTTTGGTTAGTTTTCATATAGTGTAATTTATTGTAATTATTAATAGTTCAAGATATTTTTATCAAATGACCAATAGTTTATGATATATATAGTAAGTATTCCCATTTATAATGGATTTATTTCAAATATAACATTTATTAGTTATTCAATTTATTGAATGCAATTTAGTTAGGGAAAGATAATACATCAGAAAGATAATCCTTTAAACGGAACAAAGAGAGGTAGTAGGCGGTTTTGACAGCTTATGTTTCCTAGTTGAATAATAAATTGGATTATTTAGAGGATGGGTAGTGATAAATTTACATAATTGTATATGTATAATTGGGAGAATTTTGTCATTTTCATAATTTCCAAATATTAAGGAATTTACATATTTTAACTAAATTTTCATTTTACCTAATCACCATCCACGTTAATTAAGGAAGGGATGATGATTAATCTTTTCTTAATATAAAAATACTTATTTACATAAATTAAATTAAATAATTTCACTTAGTGGTTTGTTTTTTGAAATTGAGGGAAACAATTTAATATGACGTAAAAC
>JAYDZE010539070.1:0-14823 GCA_034509125.1 Monilaria moniliformis
TGACCCTATGGGTTCGGGTTATCTTCGGGCCAACCCTATCGGGTTGCGGGCTATTCGGTTTAGGGTCATTCGGGTTGTGATTTTTCAACCCTAACCATGTCGGGTTGTCGGGTTAATCGGGCCAACCCATGGGTTTCGAGCTAAATTGACATCCCTACATGCATGAGTTGAAAACACTCTCGACTAGGGATGCCAATTTAGCCCGAAACTCGTGGACCGACCCGATTAATCTGTCAACGGACAGGGTTAGGGCCGAAAAATTATAACCCGAAACAAATCCCAACCCAAATGACTTTAAACCGAATAGCCCGCAATCTGATAGGGTTCGCCCGAAGATAGCCCGAGCCCCATAGGGTCGACCCGAAAATTAGCGAGTTCTTATTATTTAGTTTTCAAATTTCATTACTTTAAGTTTTTTGAAGTTTTGAAAGTTAGTATAATAAGATTTTTTTATTCAAATGTATGTAAAATTGCATTTTTATTTAATATTCGGAGGTTATATTCATAATTTCACTTTTTATATTTTACTATAATATTTAATATAAAACATATAGGTAAAAAATGATAAACATCTATGAAATTTTTTTTGTTCTTTCTTCTCTAAAACTTTCATATTAGTTTTGAGTTGAAGCGACATTCATTTATGCATGTATTTTTTTATTAGAAATATATAATTATCAAGATAAATATAAAAATAAAAAAAATTAAATTTTCTTTGAGCTTGATTAGCCCGTATCCCAATAATTTAAGATTAAGGTTGAAAATTTCTAGCCTGAAAAAAATCGCAACCTAAATAACTCGTAACCGAATAGCCCGACAACCCAAACAAATTAGCCCGAACTCGAAGGGATTGGCCTGATTGACATCCCTAATATCGACTATTTGAATATCCATGTTTGGTGCAAACCATTTGAATTGACTTCAAAAATAAATTAATGAAAAATATATGTATTATTCATCTATGTATTTTTTAGGAAAGCGCAGTTATTTTATGCCCCCTCCCTTCCTTTTTGCAAATGCACCTTTACTCACCTTTTTTCCATTTACCTTTTTTTTTCTTCAAGTAAATTGTGCTGCTTATTACTCCACATAACTACTTATCAGTTGAAAATCCGTGACTTGTATGCTTAAAAATAAATAAAAATTAACTTGTGATTTTATAGAAAACAAACTCAGTCTTCCTTCTTATTTTAAGATTAGAGCTGATTTGAAGCTTATGTGGTGAAAAAATTAGGGACAAGGGAAAGAATGTTACAGTGCAAAAACTTGTACAATACAATTTCACGAGTAAAAATTTATGAGGCGGGTCAAACATTTGGATTCAAATACATATCCAATGAGATATTTGTAATTGCCGAAAGTATTTATTAGTATTTGAATCTGATCCTCAACCCCTCTAATGAATCTTGACACATTAAATTGTCTCATACAAGACTTTAATCATTTTTCTACTATACTTGTAATTTCGAAACACTCCCCTATGTACATAGTGACAACAGACAAAAACAATATAGTGATTTTGTTGAGTGGCCCAAGTCTGAATTCCACTGTCCAATATTATACAACTGAGCGTGTGCTCTGCTATGGTTAACCCACATTCTTCAATTTAAAATGCTATTTCCCACCATTTTAATTACCTCTTTTCAATGTTGTCTTATCCTTTTCCTACTTTTTGGTGCTCAAAAAATTAGCACCCTTTTTCAGTTTTAAAATATAAAGCATTAATAAAATCAATTAAGTTCTTATTAAATAAGTGAGTTAGGTTATTAAAAGAGGAGTAATTTAAGCCGTAGTGCCTAGAAATTTGCTCCACCAACTACAGCTACAATTTGCAATATTCAAGATATGGAGATGTTGTTCTCATTGTGTTTGAACATTGTTTTAAATTTTTATGAGTCAATATACACAAGTTGGCAGCCGTTGTTTAGGGTGAAAGGTCAAATATCTATTGATATATATATATGATCTTATAGTTAAGAATTAGATTTGGTTTATCTAGAAAAGTTTGGTTCATTGTTCTAGAACTGGGGCGAAAATTTCAAAATCAAGACCATCCAAGTTACAAGTAGTAGATATCTAATCTTACTTCAGTCACCTTCACTCGTTCACTATGAAGAGTGTGGTTAGTCGGTTCCAAGTGAACAAACATATGAACTAGAGATTGAGATAAATCCATCTCTATTTTGATCTGATCAATCTTAACTAACCTAGGTCGATGAATTATATGGTCTCTACTCATTCAAGTGGGATACAAAAATGACATACATACATAAACTACAACACAAAATAACAAAATCTTTGGATTCCATGCATAGTGGAAATATGAGTCATGATATCAAGCTGACTGTGAGGCTCCATAAACTTCACAACTAAGGATGATTTTTGTGTAAGAAATGGTGGACACAACTGCATCGCCTTTAACATCATTTCATGTTCTCAGACAAACAAAAATGATCATTTGTAAATGGCACACCAAAATTATGTCAACTTTTATCAAAGATGAGATGAAAAGATATATGGAAATCCACTAGGAAATCATATATTTCATCATGCACCACTTTACAATCAAATTTGCCGGTCAATATCATGTGATATATTCTAAAGTTCTTTAGAGTATGATCAAATTTTATTTTATTTTATTTTATCTCATTTTTTTCTGTTCGAGCTCAGGTCTGCCGTAGCAATTTTGAAGAGGCATCAGATATTATAGGGCACCAAAATTAATTATGTAATTATATATTGATAATATTATAGAGTCATCAATTTTATAATTGTTAATTGCTTCTCCCTCTTCCACCGGCAAACAACTCGGGATTAATACGAAAATTTATATTAAATTTTGTACGCAGATTTTATGATAGAAACACCACCAAATGTTTATAATAAAAATCTATAACAATAAATAAATAAATAAAGGCGTAGTTGAGTTATATATAGGCCCAAACCTATCTGGCGGAAAATCTTGGCCCAATAAAATCAATGCAAATATTTTTCCCGACTAAAATATCCCCAATATCTGTACACTATATTCGAACCAACAATTTCACTTTATTGAAAAAAATTGGCAAGAAAAAAATTCATTTAATTTTTTGTCACCTACCATTGAGATATAATATTAGTGATATCTTGTTTAAACTACACAAAATAACGACCACATCTAACTTGAAAAAATGAAAAATAATTTTAAGCGTCCATCGGGACTCCAAATACTGACAATATTTCACAGCAATTGAAAAGGTTTAAAACTAAAATATTTATAATTAAGCGAAATATTGATTTTTTTGACCTTTTTTCGTCGTTATTTCCGCCGGATTGACCTTACAAAAGAGTTGTTGGTCTAACGGTCTTCCACATTAAATCTCCACCCAAATAATCCGACCATTGCTAGAATAATCATTTTCTTCACATTTTTTTATTTATTTCGGGGGCCTTTTCTTATCTTCATCACACAAATAACCAATTTCATGTACTATAATAATATAATAATTTCCCAAACAAAAAAATTATATAAAAATTCATGGAATAATTTCTAACCAACCAACTAACTAACTAACCCCTTTCAGTTTAAACCATAGGCGGGGCCGGTCAGTTCAGATCATCGACCAAACAGACATGGGCACGCAGAGACTGAATCTGGCAGTGATCATTAAAAATCCAATAAACGACGCTTTCATAAACCCTACCTCCCAAATTCAATGATTCCGACAAAAAGTTAATGTGTCATCTATATGCAATGCTATGGAGCTTTGTTTGAACAGTATTTAACTGATAGTGGCTTATCCACGAGAAGGCTTAGATAGTCATTACTGCATACAGATTGCTCGAAGGGGATGAGCACCCAAAGTTGTGCAGATCTGCTTCTGGAAGTGAAACCTCATAATGATCGTATAGGGCCATTAGTTGTTGTCAGTCTTCTGAATGATTCACTGTAAACTACGAACTTGCATATTCCTTCCACCTTGAGAGGTCAGGTAGAGTTACCACTTCTTTCTCTGATTGGTATATTAATACATCCACACAGCTCTATATTCTCCAAGTTAGTTCATATTACCATAACACGAAGAAAATAATGTGGTCGCAGAATTTCAGTTCTTTCTCATTTAGCAGGAATATCCTCCTGGCGTTAATATAGTTACCATAAAAAGCAGAACAGAAAAGCCTTTCCACACTACAAACTTGAATGTCTTTGTGCCTGGTACAAGTGACAATGACTTCGGTGGTGGTGATTTTCTTGCAAGAGTAGATGCTCTCATTGTAGATCCTGGATGCAGCTCCGGTATGCACAAAGAGGTATCAAGTCTTTTACATGATACGGAAACAAAATTAATATCACCTTCTCTTTCTTTTTTTGCGCTATGATGTTATAACATGATGTGCTTTGCACTGTCAGCTGGAGTAAATTGTTGCTGCACTTCCACGAAAATTGATCGTGTTTGCCACCCACCATCATCACGATCATGTGGATGGTAAGCATTTTATACAATATGGTTTGTGGGACCATATATAAGATTGAATAATACCGTGAAAGATGAACTGTAGATGAGCTAAGAAAATTTGGCAGTATGAATCATGACGCTGCGCTTTTATCGTCTATTTTCAGCTCTAGCATTCGGTTTCTGCATATTTCAAGTTGTGGTGTACTGATGAAACCTGCGTTATTTCAGCCAAGGAAGTGCACTATTGGATATTACGGCTGGTGGGAATATGAGTGTAACTTTACTAGAAATATCATCTCTACAATATTGAGTTGCATGTTGTTTTATTAGGATTACTTTGACACAACAAGTTTTTGGAGTTGTCCCCGCACGTATTAATACCAATGCATGGTAGAGTTAACATGTGGCCGAAGCACATGCTCTGTAGGTATCTCAAGTAAGAATCCACTGACAGTACATAGCCTCACAGAGTGAGTGTTGAGCCATCGACTATCTACCAATTCTTTTGTGTCATGTTATGAATTTCCAGAAACCGCAGAAAGAGAGAATCTAGCATCTTAAAGGCTATAGAAAATGGAGCGAATGCATTGTTTGACATTGTAAAACATACATATGCTGAAGTTTGAAGTTGACCGCAGTCTATGGATTCATGCTGTAACGTGAGACTCCATGTTGATCATCTAGCCCTGCAGAATAAATTGCCCCAGGTAACACGAGCCTATCTGAAAGTTACTTCCTCTTTATTTTATTTTTTTTCGTTTGTGTCAAACATTTGTCTACTAAGTACTATCAGTAGCCCATGCCTTTGTAGATCACATGTCATGCATTTTGTGGTTCGTGTCATAAACTACCTCTTCAAGACCAGCACAAGAACATGAAGATTCTACGAATCTTACTGGTTACTTCTTGCTTACTGAATTAAAATCAAAACTTTCCTCTGAAATATGCAGGACTTCTCTCTAGAATATCACAGAGGCAGTGTAGCTGAATTTGCAGCAAGTAAGGGTAAAATATGAGCACGACGAGAGTGGCAAAAGTTTCAAAAGACTATATTGATATTCAGAGTTGTCAAACTATCGGCACGATACAGGCATATCGGGCCAAAAACGTATGGTCCGCTCTGATCCAAAATTGAGTTTTTTCCAATTCTCTACATACCAACAACAGTTTTTCGGGCTGGGACGTAAATTTTTTGTTTAAATTTATTTAATATCTTGTATTAGGCCTCGTGTTTTATAATCCTTCTCTAGTGACTCAATGTGTTTGTTCTTTCCAAAATCAAGCTAATCCATGCTTTTTTTCACCACAACACACATGAGAAAGCAAATCCTCCCTCATTTCCCTCGTTTGAAATGATTTCACTTGTGAATCAATTGCATCATCTTTCACACACACAAAATGCACTAGAGAAACGCACCATTCATGTTCACACCATACATTCCATGTAGGGTCGTTAAAGGCCCTCGGCTCCTGCACTCGAAATCCTCTATTCCAAAATCAATTTCATTCCCTCCGACAACTCAAAACACCTTCACTATTCCCTCCAAAAAAAATCATGGTTGTAAACGAACTCTCCCTACGCATCCGAAGAGTAATCAAAGATGGGAAATATCAAGTTGCCACAACTATAATCTTTTCTTTATCAATTGCATTTATTGTCTTAGTCTTGGGCATGATCATCAATGACCACTTCAAAAGATTCGTGCTCTACGAGGATCTCTCTCTCTCCTCTCTCAACGCATTCCCTCCCCTCATTTTTCCTTCCTCGTCTCCACAATGTACACGCATGCGGCAATGCAACCGCTCGCACACGCTACAGGAGTGGATTGTACCCAGTACGCTTTGGCACTCGATGAGCGACGAGGAGCTCATGTGGAGGGCCTCCATGGATCCTCGTATCGTTGAACCACCTTTCAATCGGACTCCGAAAATCGCCTTCATGTTCCTCACTAGGGGAAGATTGCCATTGGCGCCGCTTTGGGAGATGTTCTTCAAAGGAAATGAAGGGCTCTTTTCGATCTACCTCCATACGTCGCCCGAGTTCAACGACAGACACCCCGAGTCATCGGTATTCTACAAGCGTAGAGTACCGAGTAAGGTAGACAAAAATAGAACAAATATTAGTTTATGTACTAATGTTTGCGCATTTTATTCATATGTTTAATGAATTTTAAATTGATACCTAACCTTCAATATTCAAGATTAGGTATCAATTTTGGGTTAATTATAATTTATAGCTCAAATTATGAGTGAAGTTCATTTTATATACTCAACTATCAAAAATATTTTAAATAGCATGGACTTTGCTGCGAAGTTTATTTGATAATCTTAAGTATCAAAAATATTTTAAATAGCTTGAACTTTGATCCTTAGGCCGATCAATTTATTAACGTCATTTTCCTAGATATATGATTAGGACGGTCAACTTATTAACATCGTGATGTGAAAAAAAACTACGTCAATAAAATTGACCGTCCTAGGCATGAATGCAGCGCCGGAAAATGACTTCAGGCCGTAAATCAAATAATGGAGCAAAGTTCAGGCTATTTAAAATATTATCGATAGTTAAGGCTATAAAATAAACTTCACAGCAAAGTTCAAGTTATTTAAAACATTTTCAATAGTTGAAACTATAAAATGAACTACTCTCAAATTCAGGCTATAAACTATAATTAACCCATTTTAGATTGACAACATTTAATTGTGAAAATATTAATATTTTCACAATTTTGTCATTAGATAATACTTATTGATCCCTAAAATTTCACATGTCATGTTGGTGTGAGATATGAAAATACATGCTTATATACAAAATCTACTATTTTCATATGAATCCAAAGCGACGATGTGCCATGTGATATTTTAGGTGCCGAAAATATTACCTTGCGAAAATGTAGGAAATGTTATTTTACATTGGGATGTTACTGAAAAAATGTTCAAAGATTCAAAAATTAATCAATATTGCCAAAAAATTTAATTGATTTTAAGAAACATATATAAATTACTTAAACCTTTTCATATCTCATCTGGCCCCATCTTCCATCAATTCGACTCTGTCTAGGCTGAAATCATTTTTGCTCTGACGATTTTGTTAATTTTCTTCTATCACAGTTGGTCCAGTGGGGAAAAGCGAGTATGATAGATGCGGAAAGGCGTCTTTTAGCAAACGCGCTTCTCGACTTCACAAACGAAAGATTCATTCTACTATCCGAATCATGCATCCCTATATTCAACTTCTCCACCATCTACAACTACCTCATTAATTCCAACCAAAGCTTCCTCAGCGCCTTCGACGACCCCCGCCTGGTTGGGCGGGGCCGGTACAACCAGCGGATGGGGCCCACAATCGTGCTACGCGATTGGCGGAAGGGCTCCCAGTGGTTCGAAGCCAATCGGGAGCTTGTACTAGCCATAGTATCGGATGTCAAGTACTATCCTATTTTTAGAAACTATTGTGTGCCACCGTGTTACATGGACGAGCACTACTTTCCAACTTTGGTAACTAAGGTTTGTTCAAATTTGACCTCGAATCAGACCATTACTTGGACCGATTGGTCCAGGGGTGGTTCGCATCCTACTATGTTTAGGGCAAATGATGTTAGTGAAGAGTTTATGAATCGGATTCGGTTTGGGTTCAATTGCACCTACAATGGTGAATTTAGCTCGGTTTGCCACCTTTTTGCTAGAAAGTTTCATCCAAATACTTTGCAACCTTTACTTAGGATTGCACCAACATTACTAGGTTTTAATTCATGAACCTTTGAATGCTGTCTCATATTTGGTTTTTCCATTTGTGGTTGTATTTTCAACAATTGGTTGCTCAGAGTATATAAAGAAAGTTAGCTTTTGCATTCGATCTTTTATAGGAAAATAATGTTTGCATGGATTTGTTTGTTGGTGGCTCGTGAGCCAATTTTTATATTATCGCGCCTAGTTTGTTTGTGAAACATCAAGCCAAGTCGATTAGAATTTTAAGATGATCAATTAGAGAAATTAATACCAAAAATAAATAATTTGGAGTGGAAGGCATATCACAACTAACCTCACTTGATCCTAAAACCTACTCAAAGCAATACTGAATATACAAAAAGTTGAACTAAAGAAAACTACCAAAGTTGCTAACAACAAATTGAATTGCACGGCCACAGCCACTCATCATTCACTAGCTCTGCCGGTATCCTCCGACGCCGACTCGAGTGCCTCATGCGAGGGCGAAACCTCCAACCCTCTCAACTCCTCTATCATCTTCACCACATAGCTGATCTTCGGCCTCTAATCTGGCACCGCCTGCGTGCACGCCATCATGATTTGCAGCAGTCCCACCATCTCCTCTTCGATATCCTTGTACCTCATGAGCTCCAAATCAAACACCTCGGCCGTCCACTCCTCCCTCATCACAGACTGCACCCACCTAGGCAGATCAATGACCCCGTTGTTCCCGATCCCCGGCCCGTTGTTGTCAACTATGGAAGGGCACTTACCGGTCAGCAGCTCCAACAGCAGGACCCCAAATGAGTAGACATCCGATTTGGAGGTCAGCTTCCAGTCGTCCAAAGCTGCCTCTGGGGCATGGTAGCCATTTGATTTAGGGGCAGACGAGAGAGATGCAAAGACTGAGAGGCCGTAGTCGGATAGCTTGGCATTGCCTAGCTTGTCGATGAGGACGTTTGTCGACTTGATGTTGCCGTGCACGAGCCTCGGGGGGGCTCCCGAGCTATGGATGATGGCTAGCCCTCGCGCTGCTCCTGTTGCGATCTTCAACCTCGTGGTCCAGTCTAATGAAGTTCTACCTGGGTTTCGGTTGCCTGAGAAAATGTTTCATGAATAAAATGCAGCAACTTTAATAAAGGAAAGAGTTTATATATTATAATAATGCGGCATGGTTTTTTTTTTTTTTTTTAGCTCCATTATATACAGTGGTCCTAACTCCAACCATGTTATTATCAACAGAATTCCCTACACAAGATCTATGCTTATGCATTCATTGCACTAAATCCTAAAAACTTCATGCTTCACCATCACTTTCAAGAACCCTAAACAAAGACACGATAAACCGATAATCTCAAACCAAACCATCAGCAAGTTGGATGAGCTATTGACAACAAAAAACTTTAAACCATAAACCTTAAACCCTTAATCTTCAAACTTGTTGCTATCCGAACCACCGTTTGATTCGAGCTAACAACAAACAAACAAAGATGAGCCTCGAGCAAAACAGAGCATAACTGGCTAAGAAACAAATCATTACCGGTCAAAAGCAGAGAAACACTGTATTTCAATACCACGTGCAAACGAAATAATGACATAGCTACATTTCCCCATTGTCATTATCCTACACCTTTCAACAAAGATAGAACATCTCGCACTATTCAACACATCATGGGCCCTATGCCTTCAACTTTAACCACTAAATTGGCTTTTATGAGTACTATATCACTAATCTAAATAAGAAGCAATCTTTGCGCACATATTCGGTTACTTGAGATTAAATTGACCTGAGATTAATTTTATAATAGCATTAGTACCGGGCCAAATTCAACACTCATAAAACTAAATCCTATTTAATCCAACAAACCAAATACCCCCTAAGATACAAAAAGAAAGAAGAAAAGAAGACAAAAAAGAAGCAAATAGCAAAACAAGAAACAACAACAAAACAGAGTCAATCAGAGCCCCATGTGACAACAAGATACCCAAAATTTCTTTTAACAAATCCAAGAAAAATTTGCAATCCCTAACACATCATAATTCATACTACAACATCATTTTAAATAAGAAGAGGTAAAAGATTATCACCATGAAGTAACCAAAACAAGTTCCCATTAGGCATGAATTCATGAACCAACAATTTCTCATCCTTAGTGAAATAGTAAGCCTTTAATTCGATTTGCTGCTCAAACCTCCATCTGCTGCTCAAACTCCCTCTTTCCGGTCACATTCAAATCCTTCAATCTCTTCACGGCCACCACATTGCCATCATCCAAAATCGCCTTATATGTCGTCCCAAACCCGCCCTTCCCCAGCATCTCTGCCGACGCCCTCAGCAAATCCTCGAGCTCGAACCTCCTCTCGCTGTCGAAGAACACCATCTTCCCTCTTTCGTACCCGGATTGGGCCAAGTTAGGGTACGGGCTCGACGAATAGACTATTTTCTCCGCTTGTACGGAGCTCTTCCCCAACGTCAACATGCTCGAATAGTTCCTCCAGAAATAGCAATACAGTAGCAACAAAACTAGCCCTAGAACCAAAACATCCCCAATTATAATACCAATTATGGCAATACTACTAATTTTGCTCATGTGCGATGTGTGCTGTGATTTCAGATTAGTCTCCGCCGGAACCGCCGTTGGAGAGGACGAGACGGTCGTTTTAGGGCTCACCGGTGACGCCATTGCCTCGCCGGGCCGGGTTGGGTTACTCGAAGCTAAATCGCATTTCTCCAGCGGCGGACCGCACCTTGCCGGATTTCCCCAAGACGACGACGCAAGGAAGCCGGAAAATGAGCTAGGTACTTCTCGGCGAGCTCGTTCCCCGACATGTTAAAGTCCTGCAAATTCGGCAAGTTTATAGCGGAAATCGCGCCGGCGAAGGAGTTCTCCTCGAGGTGGAGAGTGAGCAGATGCGTGAGGCGATTGATGGCGAGGGGGATTTTGCTGGAGAAGTTGTTGTAGGAAAGATCGAGGCGGTAGAGCTTCGAGAGAGAGGTTAATGAGGCCGGAAATTCGCCGGAGAAACGGTTGTGGGAAATGAAGAGGAGTTTTAAGGTGGTGAGGTTGGAGAGATCCAGAATTTGACCCGAGAACTCGTTTTGCTTGAGGCTGAGGACGCGGAGATGGGTGAGGGAGGCGAATGATGAGAGGAGGGAGTTTTGAAGGTTGAAGTTTTCAAGGACTAAACGGGCAACCCGGTTATGGATGCAGGAGACTCTGACCCATGAGCTGCATGGGTCGGAGGTCGAGTTCCAGGAGGTGAGGATGGAGTTGTTCGGGTCGGCGGTGGATTTGAATAGGAGGAGAGGGGCGGTGTCGGGATGGTCCATCGCGGCGGCGTGGTAGAGGAAGAGGAGGAGGAAGGCGGCGGTGGTAGGGTTTGGTTTTAGTTTTGGTGGTGGTGGTGCTGCTGCCGCCATTGTTGGTGTGTTTGTGTAGAGAGGTTTGAGAAGTGAGGAGAGCTGAATGGGGTAGTAATGGAGGAACCGAGGATTGGTTATGGAATCTGCTACTAATTAATGAAGTTGGTTTTAGATTTTTTTTATTATTCAATTATTTCTTTTATATTTTCTAGTATTTTTTTATTTCAGATATCAAAGCGGTCAATATATTCTGGAATAAACAGATTCAAACTTTTTCCACGACCCAGTCCAAATTTTCAGGTAAAAGTCTATTATTCACCTATCAAATTAATATTTGAGATTTTATTCACAACATTAGCAATCCAATTATAAAATTTTAGTCACAATTTTAATTTTTAACTCATCTTTTTATTAATTTCAAATTTATATATTTATTTAACTTGTGATGTTTCTAAAATGAATATAAATAATTATAATTTCAAAAAATAAAATAGCTTAAATTATGAAATTAAATAATTAAAATTAAAAAATTACATAATTATAATAAAATAAAATTATATTATTAAAAAATAAAACAAACTACATAGAAATTAATACAACATGTTTGCTTTTAATTAAAATAGCAATAATTAACAAATTTTCATATTAAATTATAAAAAGAAAAATAATTAAAAAAGAAGAAAACAAAAATATGAAATAAATCATCAAGGAAAAAAAAGGAAAAAGGATAAAAAAGAAAAAAGGAAAATAGATGAAAAAGAAAAATAAATTCAAAAAATCGCAAAAAAGGAAAAGAAATGAAAAATGAAAATAAATGAACAAAACTCTATCTCTCCTCACTCTCTCGTCGCTCTCCTTTCCAGCGAATGGATTGCACATCGCCGCTCATTCGTGTGTGGCCACCAACCACGCGTAGCAGCGCAGCTGCTAGTGGCACCACAACAGCGGCTGACGTCGCGGCCTCCACTCCCCTAACCTCCCACAACCCTGTCGCTTTAGCAATACCATCTGCAATCCACAAAAGTGGTTGCGTTGCAGGTGTTGTTAAGAGGGTAAAATGTAATAATATTATTGAGGCGACACCTTATAATAGCCAATGACATATAATAATAAGACTTTGTTGTCATATAAATAAAAATATGGGTATAGTACTCATTTTTTGCTATAATATCTCTGTACTAAAAAAAATCAATGATTAAAGTAATAGTGTTATTTACATTATTTTATGAATTTACAATTTCATGTAAGTGTGCAAGACATAATAATAAAAAATTACTACTATTTTTCATGTTGATACTTATATGGATAGAATTAACTTTTGCTATATAGAAAAGGAAAAATTAGATAGGGTCTTAATATAATTCCCCAACTGAGTATACACTGTCATGAAGCCGAGATTGAAAATTTGATTTCCTAATCATTACGTCTTGAGAAAAAGCATCGTAATTTGTTAAATTTTGATTTGACCGGTTAGCTTCACATCGAGCATGAGAAGACTTCAAATCCAGTGACTATTATGTGTGAGCAAAAAGCATCAAATAAGTCATCACATATGAAATTAATATTACAGTGAGAATCCTACACCCCATAGACAGCAAGGAGAGAGTAGGAGAATACATTAATAACTCCGACATTACGGTGATAAACATGGTGTGTAAAACTTCACTACTTCCTTTTAACACCCCTTACTTGATTACCGAAGAATCGAATAAGTGATGTAATGTTTGGATACATTTTCACTTACTGCAAAAAGGGATAACGAATGTGAGGGGTATTTTTTCATATTATTTTCTTATTTTTTCAAATTCGTTAGCTTTTTAATTCAAAGACTTATGCTTAATTTCCAAAAGTTGTATTCGCTCAGAGTTAACTTTATAAATTAAACAGTCTTAAGATAGTCTCGCACGAGCTTCAAAATTTCTTAAATATGTCATCCATCTTAAAAGTGGTCTAGATCGGATATAAATATCAAAATATGAATGGTATCTAAATGAATTCATATACACGTTTCGAAAATCTGACATGCCACTAAACAAATGTGTTTAAACATTAGCAAAGATGCTAGTGACTTGACCTTACAACAACTGCACGCCGACGAGACAAGAGCTAACATGTAGGGGGATGAGTGAGAAGAGATGAGCTTCAGAAGCTCAGTAGGTATTTGCATTTATATAATATTTCATTAATTGATACACCAACCTGGTTATGTGAAATATAAAGTTCGAACTAGTTTTACCTTGATAGGAGTTTACTAGTTTAATACATAACATCATCTACAACTTATACCAACAATCAAACTCTTGTTAGCAAATGTCAAATATTCAGAACTTATAACATAATTCAACATAGACATATCATCACACACGTCAATAGATGTCAATTTCATATCAGGTAATTCACATGGTATTACCTTGTCAGCACATCTCGGTCTTTCAATATTATTTCATAACTTTAACATAATATGATTTAGATTCAAATTATCAAATTAAACAAGAGTTCGATAGAAGTGTTAATGAATATGTCATTTCAAATCCAATTTCCATGTCATGTCAGCGTTCAAAGATATATTAATAGAATACTGTTCCAATTTAGAATATTAGATCATATCAAAATTACAGAGATACATCACAATTTCATATATATAATAACGCAATACTCATAATTTTCCCCTTAACGTGTTAAGTGACTAACACGGGTACACAGATCAGAACATAGATCATAGACAGAGTCATATATCAATATCTATGTTGTTCACACATGGCACTGATCAAACCTAAATAGGGACTGCATCGAGATACACAAACAAATAACCCTGAAGGGCACATAGTAGACATAACATAGAACCCATAAGGGTTATTATCAGACAAAGCATATCAGAGGGGCCCCATAAACATGCATACTGATAACCCATTGATTCAGTTATCCGGAAGACAAATAGTTGACATAATTGTCATACTACTGTTAGGTCTAGTAAATCGGTTAGGCGGTTATCGATTAACCGATAACTGAATTTTTTGGTTATGGTTCAGTTTCGATTTTAAGTTTATGAAAAATTGGTTATCTGTTATAACCGGTAATCAATCGGTTAAACCATAATAACTGATTAATAACTAAAATTTTAATTTAATCTTAAAAATTATATATTATTTTTTAAAATTATATTTTATATACCCCGTTCTGTAATGTTAGCCAATAGGCCAAGAAAGGTTTGAGTGGGTGTTGCTATTTTTTACCCTACTATTAGGGGTGATAATCGGTTTCCGGTAATCCGGGAAAACCGGTACCGAACCGGTACCGGACCGGGAACCGGTTTCC
>JAYDZE010539081.1:0-14823 GCA_034509125.1 Monilaria moniliformis
AAAGAAGCATCAGATATGGTGTTAGCCGATGACAATTTCAGCACAATCGTGTCAGCAGTTGCAGAAGGCCGTTCAATCTACAATAACATGAAAGCCTTCATCAGGTATGCTTTGTTTCATTACATTACAAGACAAAGGTCTAAATAAAGGCATGACACGAGTGCCTGAATCTCATAGTAAGTAGGACTTTTATATCTCTTACTAATGGAGTTGTATTGATTATCAGGTATATGATCTCATCTAATGTAGGGGAGGTTATATCCATATTCTTGGCTGCTGCTCTCGGACTACCAGAATGTATGATTCCAGTGCAGCTTCTGTGGGTGAATCTGGTCACGGATGGTCCGCCTGCAACAGCCCTTGGATTCAACCCTGCTGATGTTGACATCATGCAGAAACCACCTCGGAAGAGCAGTGAAGCTCTCATTGACTCGTGGATCCTCTTTCGCTACATGGTCTGCTTGCTCTATTTGCGATTTCCTTTCATTTTAGGACAAGTATTACTTTCTTACACGTTCACTCTTGGCAGGTGATAGGGTCCTATGTTGGAATTGCAACAGTTGGAGTGTTCGTAATGTGGTACACGCAGGCTTCATTTCTAGGCATAGACCTGGTCGCGGATGGGCACACGCTGGTTGAGCTATCTCAGCTGCGCAGCTGGGGGGAGTGCCCAACATGGTCAAACTTCACTGCATCTCCCTTCACAGTGAGTGGTGGTGGGGCCATCTCGTTCTCAGACCCCTGTGACTACTTTTCTGTGGGGAAGGTGAAGGCGATGACTCTGTCGCTGTCTGTGCTGGTTGCTATTGAGATGCTGAACTCTCTGAATGCATTGTCGGAAGACAACAGCCTTGTGAGAATGCCGCCGTGGAGGAATCCTTGGCTGCTGGTGGCCATGTCCGTCTCTCTCGCTCTTCACTGCTTCGTTCTGTACGTCCCTTTCATGGCAAATGTGTTTGGTGTGGTTCCGTTGAGCTTCAATGAATGGCTCCTCGTCTTGCTGCTTTCTGCACCCGTCATTTTTATAGATGAACTTCTTAAGTATGTAGGAAGGAGGAGGAGAAGATTCACACCAAAACTAAAGATGTTATGATCTTGGTTTTCAGGAATTGCAGATCATGGTCATGGTTTTCTTTTTTTGTGGACATAGAAGCATGTTTCTGTAATGTTATTGAATATATTATATTATTTTTATTTTAGAGAATGTAACCTTTATTTTTATTTTAGGATAATTGTCTGTAAAATCATGAAGAATAGTCCAATTTTGGTTTGTCCCGCACCTTTTAAAATTTGAATGACAAATCACGAAGCTTTAAAACTTCTTAATTGTTCCATCTGACCAAATTAAATAACCAAATTTCAAAAATTCTCAATTGTATTATCTAATCAAATTTGGACGAAATTAAAAATGGTGCTACATGCATATGTTTCTAACTATGAGAGACAAAAAAAATTGGTATAACAATGAGAAATATAAAATTTTATTCCAACTAATAAAATTTAAATATACAATATTGATCACAATAGTGTTATCAACTACAGATTACAAAAGAATTTTTAGTATGCAAACAAGAAAGATCTGTCTTCAGCAATGGCCAATCAGCAGTGATTTTCTTTTTCTTTTTGTGATAATCAGCAGTGGTTTTCAGTAATATAATCCCACTTATAAAAGTGATTACCACCTAAACTTATATAAAAAAGAATGCTTTGGTCAATAATGAGCTACTTACTATTCAGAAATAAGAGGACTGATCATGGAGCACATTCAACTGAGCAAGTATTTTTGCTGCTGAAGATCTCAGCCTGCTGTTTCCCCTTTGAGTCAAATCCACCAATGGCATATGAGCTGAACCTCCATATTTCTGCTTATATTCAACTAACCGAAAAATCCTCTCCAAACAATTCATCACTTTTTCCTGCAGGCTAGCACAAGGGCTGCTGATCAGTCTGATCATAGCAGGAATGGTGTTGGCTTCGGCTAGCACCTTGCAACCGCTTTGCAGCATTTCATTGTCGATTAGCGTTAGGAGGGTGTCTAGAGCAGCCTCACAGACTCCAGCATCTTGACTTCTGAGAGCACGGCTGAGTGGCTCGACTGCGCTAGCCTCTACTAGGCAAAATGAAGACTCGATTGTACAAAGCCCACGGTGAACGGGGCAAGCCGCCTCTGGCAATGCAGAGAAACACCAAAAGCTTTGGCGCCTTGAGATTTGTCGAGTTAGCCTAAGGGAGCTCTGTGAGAGGTGACCGAGAGAAGTGGCTGCTCGTTTTACTGTCAAGTTGGTTCCCGCCTCTAGCAACCGTACCAACAAGGGGATGGCTCCTGCTTCAGCTACTTTCTTCTGTAACTGCAGACTTGTTGGAGTGGTTAAACGGCATATGGCTCCCACCGCGTTCTCAAGAAGCTGGGGTTTTTGGTGTGCGCTGTTTCTATCATCGGAAAGAAAACCAAATATTGTTTGGAGATTGCGCGATTCCAGCAGCCACTCGGAGATTTGAATGGATTCTGGGAGGCTAGCAATTGTGCCCAGTGCAGAAGCAGTCTCTTCCTCGTTGTTTGAAGTCTTGAGAATCTTGAGCAGTGATTCAATTGAATTTTGTGTCACATGCTCCAAAATTGTGTCTCCTTCAGCATCTTCTATCAAGCAGTCCAATAGCTTCACAGCATTTGCGCGTAATGATATGGCATCATCGACCTCACATAGTCGAAACAAGGTTTGCACAGCTGAGCACTGCCAGGGCAAATCAATCAGGCAAAAGTCAGAATCAATCAAATTGCCATGCATCTTAACTATTATGAAGTTGGAAACAGTCAAAATTTCCATAATAAACTTCCAGTTTGCAGCAACTGAAGTAGAGATATTTATCACTGTTTATCATCACAATTAACAAGAAAGAAGACCTCCAAAGCATTTCTGGGATTTTAGGTGGCCTCAACTACTCCCATAAAAGAAACAAAAGAAAAAGGTGGCAATTAAACTGCAGTACAGATAGAAAAATATTATCATAAAGTGGCGCTAAAGCGCTGGAATCTGAATATAAACACCACAATCTCACTTGAACACAGGCTTGTTCTGATATTCTGACATGATAGACATCATAAGATAGTGACGAAATATGTAAGAGTTTCGCAATTGGACTAAATAAGGGATCGGTCAAGACATGGTAGAATTTACTTGCAAAGTTAAAAAATTTGGGAATCCTGGTGATAAGAGTTAGCAACACATCATATCACTATACAAAAAGTCCCATTATCTGTCATTTTTCTCAAAGCAGATATTTCAAACATGAAGGCATTTATAAATTGTACGAATGAACTCCCACTCCAGAACATAACGTGAACAGAAAGGGTACCCTATTAATAGTTGATTATCCATTCTCCTCTAAACATTTTAAGGAGATCCAGAATAGTCTAGGGACTAAACGGTTTGCAATATTGAAAAATTAAAAGTTACCCTGTTGTAATGTTTTTACCTCTCTTAGTTTTGACTTGACCGTATCAGCAGATGGAGATAGACACATTGCATGAAATGCCAGGAAAATCTCTTGCTGCAGAGCAGGGACTGTCATAGTACTGAAGGAAAAGAGTTCGGAAATATCATCACCAGTTTCCAACATGAAAACTGGCTCCGAATCAGAATCTTCTTTAACTATGGTTGATTGAGCAAGATTTACAATAGTAGCTGCGACTAGCTCACGCAACCTCTGCAATGATGTTTGGCGGTAGAGGATGTCCAGCAACGGACGCACTGCACCTTTCTTTATTATCTCCTGCCCATTCTTTTCTAAGCTTGAGATATTGAGGAGAGCTTGACCTGCTACTATCTTCATTTCAACATCATCATGAGGAACTAAGTCAAGTAGCAAATCTAGTACACCACATTCAACGAGGGATGCTTTTTTATGATCAGTCAATTCCATCTCTCCCAATGTTTTTGCCATTCTCATCTTAACCTGATCAGAACCTATTAAGAACTCCTACAGGTTATTTCAGAGAATAATATCTAACATACTGGAAAATCAAAGTTAGAAAAGGACAAAGAAACACACCTGAAGAAAGACGTTCCAAAAGATATGTAAAATAGTTATTCTTCGCCATGAGGATAACATTGTCATCAGAGTACGAAAGGTTGTCCAAAACATTCTTCGCATCTCTGGCGGCTTGGAGGTCAGAATTGCTCAACATTGTTACCAGAAGAAGTATGCAACCCTGGACCTTCCCGATGCTATCACGCACTGCTTCACATTTTGATAATTCCAGCAATAATGTGACAGCTGATTTTCTTTCCCCAATGCGTCGCCCAAGAAACTGAACAATGTGTTCAATAGAACTCTCAACTGTGGCAATCCTTTCCTGAAAAATGCATCACAAGGAAAATGTAAATACAAATTAAGCTCATCGTCATCTAGAGTATATGGTGTAAACAGGTGAAGTTAGATAAGTACCTTAGCGTCATCATTGTCCTTCACCAGCAAGCAAAGGATACAAAGAGCTTGGTTCCTGATTTCCCGATTTTTGACATTAAGAAGCTTAACAAGAGTTGGTATGTAATTCTCCAAGATCAACCATTCTTTGTGGATTTCTCTCTGTTCACAAAGATCCTTCACCTGTCCGAGGCAATGAATCAGCTCTTCCTCATTTTCTGAGGAAAGCCGGGACTTGAGAGAAGCCACCATGATCATGTTATTTCGATCCCTCCATTCTTCAATAGACTGCCTCAGGGTTTTATTAGGCCTAAGCATTGAAATTTCTAATGGATTTGAGGTAATGGGACACGATGGCTCATCCGCCTCAGACAACCACCTCTCAATGGCACTCCTCTCAAAAGTATGCCCAGAAGGAGTCTCCACTGGATCGATCATAACCTCTGTTGTAATTGGGCAAATAAATGACATGAGAGGCTCTAATGGCTGCACCCCTAAAGATTTTCTCTTGTTTAGGTATTTCTTTTCTTTATCATCAAGAGATGATGCTACATCTGCCCTCTCTAACAAAGCAATTATTTGATCCATCTGTATTGCTTCAGCCTTGTCTTTCCTCAAGCATAGATTGTCTATTTCACTCTTGAAATCATCAAATTCCTTTTTCAATGCTGAACGATCAGTTGAAACCCCAACAGCCTTTGCAATTGAGACCAACAAATCATTGGCATAGCTCCGATCAACATTCCTTTCCTGTATGCCTGACTCTATCTTCTCCAGAATATCTTCCTCGGCCATTGCAGCTCTGTACTCAGCATTCTGCATGTTGCTAATGAGCTGCTCAATGTCATCCCTCATCTTTAATGACATATTAATAGATGCAAAAGGGATGCAATTGATTGCACGGACGATCTCTTTAGTGATTGCTTCAATATGCTTAGTAATTGAGCGCGAATTCACCAAGAGATAAAATCTGTTTCTTTCACTACAGTCCCTGATCAGTTTCTTTCCATCCCTCACCTGATGGTTGAGAATCTCAATGAAGTTCTGTATGCCTTCAGAAGCAGCAACGTGTCCCCTATTAAACTCTTGCAAGAAAGGAACAAGCCCGTTCAAGTAAGATGAGAGTTTGATAAAACTTCTCTTGCCAACAAGGACATTTTCAGATGCAAGTACCATCTCAATGATAGCCTCAATAATCTGAGAGGCGGTGTCCACTAATGGACCAGACGAATTGATCACTGCGTCCATCACCATTTTCTCCAATCAGTGAGACCAAGTCCACACAGTTCAAAGCTCGCCCTAAGCTCTACATAAAAAGGTTCAGCTATCTCATTTGCAAAGCCTCAAGCACCTACATACAGAATCCATATCCAAAATCATCAGTAAAACATTAAAAGGTACCTGTACTCATCTATTCACAAAAGGGTCAGTAAAGAATACAGAAATGACCCAAAAAAGCTACAACTTTAACAACACAGCTTTTCCCTAACTCGCTTCCAAGTCATTGCAAGGCCAAGTATTTGGGGAAATTAGCTTAAACGAGACGAAAACTAATCAAGAATTAGTATATCGCAACAAATTTATCAAGAGCACACAGCTTTCCCAGATTTTCTCAGCCACCAAGATTCTATCATAAGCTAGCAAGGCCAAAAACTACGCAAATCAGATATTTATAACGAAAACCGTAAACACAAGAGGCAGAATAAGTGTCCATTTCTCCACCGCTGGGAAGACCATATATATAAGTCAACGCTAATGGGTTTTTGCAGCTCAAGAACAACTGACCTAGGATACCACGAAGACTTGATGTTTGCTCATACTAGCAGCTGACAGCACGAAGACTGCTGCAAGAATATTCTAGCACTAGAATTCACTCTCAACCAAACTAGGCAGAAAAAGTAACACTCTTGCATGAAATGATGAGTGTAATGAGCTGAAATTTGGAGATGATAACGAAATGGGCACTGTGTTGAACGAGTAGAAGGAAAAAAAGGGTCCCGAGTTGCACGTAAAGAGGTCCACCATAAAGAAGAGGCCCAATAAATTTACCGAAAAAATTAAATTTCTTAACGACTTCGCTTGCTAAGTTAGAGAGATTCTCTGGTTTTGTACCGGCCTTGTTCCTTGTAGTTTCCCATTTGGGACACCCAACATCACCCTTTTGCTTTCACACAAGTGATGATACTTCAAAGAAAGAAAGAAAATCGAGATCCAAAAATTTGAACTTGGGATATTCAAGTTTGGATTTTCTTAATACGTGGAATATATACTATATCAATATCAAATAAATAACAATCTTTTACCTGTTATTTTTTTGATATTTACATAGACAAAACTCTCGAAAAAACGAATATGATAAATATAATACCAAAAATGTTAACGCGTATTGAATGAACTATAAAAATATTTAAATGACATTTGTGAAATGGTTATGGATCCCACCATATTGGATTTTGTGATATGCAGTACTTCTCAGAAGGGTTTGAATTTAGTTATTGTGTTAGTGTAATGGTAGAATTTAGTTGAAATGGTTTAGCTTAGCAGATGAGACTAACATTATTGATTTGGAATTTACAGTAATACAGTGGTGTTTGTGGGAAGTCTGTAACTCTGTTTTGGTCAACCAGCCTATGACTCGCTGCCATTTGGCGGAGAAAAATAAGCGCTGCCATTTGGCGGAGAAATTGATTTTCTCTTCTATTCCTTTCGTCCTTCGTTAAATATTTTATTTTACTAGTATGAAATATCTATTATCTATCCGTCTGCCATAAAATATCTCATTTGCCAAAAATGGACGTCCACAATAAAATGTCTCATTTCACTTTTACTATTTTTGGTAAATGGGTCTCACATTCCACTAATTCATTACACTCACACTCCATTATAAAACTAATATATAAAAGTGGGTCCACTAACTTTTTCCACTCACTTTCATTCATATTTATTAACAAAGTCAAACAATTTTTGAAAACCCGCGCCAGTCTGAGTGGGACATTATACCATGGACGGATGGAGTATTAAATATTGTATTTCACTTTTATTATTTTTGATAAATAGATTTCACAATCCATTAACTAATTCTACTCACATTCAATTATAAAACTAATATATAAAAGTGAGACTCACATCCTTTTTTTTCCCACTAACATTACTTTATATTTCTTAAAATCCGTGCAGATTCCAAATGTGACAAGTAATGACGTATGGAGAAAGTATTACTCAACCCAGAAATGAAATCCTAAAAAACATATTATTAATACAAGAATAATATATAAATAAGTCCTTAATTAAAAGATTCAAGACCTTTTGATAATTGGGGTTTTCTAATTTGCGTTTAATTTAATTGAATTAATTAAATTTTGTCAAGCTATCCACCCATTTATCAAATTAATTAATACAACGATCATGATCACTAACACACCTATCAATTATATCTCTATCAAGTAGATAGAATGAATCAACCTCAAACACGCTTTCCATGGAACGCGTAATGTCATCATATATATTAATATTATGTATCAAATGGTGTGCGATTTTGATTACTAAATAAAATCAAACAAAGTCAAAAACATGTTTAACGACGATAAATCGTCACTTAATTGGTAAAACGCTTCCCTTCCGATCAATAGGAGCGAAGGTACGAGTCACCTTAAATGCATGTGTACGAGAATGCGCTATAATTGTAACTAAACAACAGACATGTTTAACATAAACTTAATTAAGAACTGCATGGAAACCCACTGTAGACATCTAATTACTATTGAATAAATCTCATTTTAAATTATGCAAAATTGCAAAGTAGTTTCCTTTTCTATAATTGAGACAAGTGAGATGGAGGTTGCTGTCAATGTCTGTGGAGATGGAAATTCGGAGGAAATAAAGTATCCGTGGCGATAAATAGTACTAGAAAATATCTCCAACCAGTTATAGATGTTACCAGGGGTGATCAAAATATTTGAAATCCGAATATCCGATTCGAATCAAACCAAATTTAAAATTTGGTTCGGAATTTTGGTTAAGTTCGGATTGCATTTTGGCCAAATTTTGGATTTTCAAATCAGATCGGATTGGATATATTAAAAACCGAATAAATCCGAAATTCGAAATATATTTTAGTAATATAACCTATATATATTTTGACACTGTTATTGTGATTAAGACCCTCAATTTGATACTCTTATTACATAAATACTGAATCGTGATATTTTTTATATTACCAATCTTATTGGTATTAATTTAGAAAAAATATTTTATAATTTTCATATTTTCGGATTACGGCTTTTTGTTAGTTTTTAGGATTTTTTATGCAAGTTCGTATTTTCGATTCGGATCGGATTTTAAAGTTCGGATTTCGGATTCGAATTTTCGGATAATTCGATTCGGTTCAGATTTAATTTTCAGAAAATTTTGGATTTTCAGATCGATTCGAATTATGCAAAAACCCAAACCGAAATCCGAATGCTTACCCATAGATGTTAAAGCTTACAGTATATCATATATAGGAGGTGGTTGACTCAATCGATTAGTTATATATATAATCCAAGGTGCGCAACAGTCATTATCATATAGTGCTTGTTTCATATTTTCTTTAGGACCTCCAAACCTAATGCTTGGCCATCTTCTTAATAGATAATACCAAAACCAATTCATTTATTCTTAATGTTACGTCAGTTCGTGCATTTTGTCACTAATTTTATAGTACATACAAAAATTAATTATAATTAATATATAAATTTACAGCCAATTAATCATGTATATAATAATATTACATGTCGGGTTTAATCGGTTCTCACAATAACACACAAAATTATCAAGCAATGTTGGTATTAAAAAAATTGAGGTCTATATATCATTATAAATGGACCTTCTGTTAATATATCTATAAACTTTTTAAAATGGACCTTCTGTTAACATAGCCAACACATGATAACTATGATAATGTGTTTGAGGCTTAGAAGCCCCCTTATGACAATTTAAAAAAATGCGGAAATATGTGGGTGCTCGATTCAGAAGGCGGAAGAAGAAGGATTTGAGAAATAGTATAAAAGGGTAATAAAAACATTGTGGATGGTATAAGATAGGTTGAAATCCTTACATATAAGAAGCAATCTGTAAATTTTTAATGGAACACTTGATGGGAAAATTTCTTAACCCAACGTAGTGACGTACCATTAAAAAGTTTTGTATATTTGTAGAGTTTGCAAAATGAGAATGTAAATTTATAGAATTTAGCAATTTGATACCACTTATTATTAATGCAAATTTATTTTGCAAACTAATTATTTCATAAGTTTTAAATATATTTAATTATTAATTACAAATAAATTTAGTTATGAATTTTATAAATAAATAAATAAAATAAAATAAAATTTGATAATAATTCTATTTTTTTATTATAAATTATCGATCACTTCTATGCTTGGTAAGTATTTATTTTTATAAATTATTGTAAAACATCAATATAAAAAAAATATGCCAAGCACCATATGCTCATTATTTTATATATTAAAATATCACAATTATCGGGCACTCGCATGTGCTAAGTAAAGTTGAGAATGGGTGCTCGGTACGTGCTTGGTAAAGTCCGACGAACTGTATACCAAGCACTGCGTGTACTCGATAAATGCTTGATAATTATGTTTTACCGAGCACTTTATCCTGTTTACTAAACAATACGATGCTTGCTAAAAGCCGTTTTTTTGTAGTGAGAGTCATGTCATCATAATGAGCCTTTGAATATAAATTTTCAAAAATTAAAATATAATAATTGATAAAATCGCTAAAAATTTAAATAAATTCCATCATTTCCCCATAAAAATATAGATATACTTAAAAGTTAAACTTATAGGCGGCCTCTTTGAAATTACATAACCAACCAAATTTTTTTTTTTAGCCTTTCATTTTCGACACGTCGCCTCCTATTCTACATGAAATTAAACTCACATAATGTGACCCTAATATCCATATTTTCAATTTTAATTGTATATTCGATTAATCAACAATGCATTATTTTCCTATTCCTGACGACATGGGCAGACACAGAATTTTATTTTGGTGGGGCTGTATATTCTAAATTTTGAGTTCGAAATCTTAAGACAACAATTTTTCCACATTTTGCTGTGATGATAGAGGCTTTTGCACAATAATTCACACAAAATATCAAAAATTCGACATATTATACAAATAAATAAAAAACTCGGTAAGGACTTAAGCCCCTTATTAGTCCTTAGTGTGTCCACCAATGCCTCACGACATGTGTCATTGATGGACAAGAGCAAAAAGAGGAGATCTCCTTATATAGATGAAGAGGTCCTTTGGTTTATCCTTTTCTCGTTTTTTTCGAAATTCGTAGGTAAATTACTTAAATCTTTTGAAACTTGTTTTAGTAAACATATATATTATATATATAATATATATAAATATATATAAAAAAACAGTTTATTCTGTGAATCTGATTTATATATCCCAGGAAAAAGACATTTATGACGAAATAAAAAACAAAAGATGATTGCTGATCGTTTGTTTTTGGCAGCAAATGTTTCTTGTATAATTAAATGCTTCCAAAAACAAAAATATTCATTGTATATTAACACTTGGTTTCCATGGCCGATCAAAGCACTCAAGAATTTTGTCCTATCCGCCGGTAAGCTCTAATCTTAATTAATCATGCAATTTTTTTTTCTTTAAAAGTTAAAAAAATTAGGTCATCTTTTTTTTTTCTTTCTAAAGAAATATTATTTGCATATATAATATTTCCTGATTTTTATCTTTTGTTCTGGTATTACGATCATGGTGATATTTTGTTCTGTCGTAATACACAGCTGCTATTTTCGGTGCGTTAGGCTTTATTTTTGTTTTTTTGAGGTGTAGGAAACATGCAAAAACCCCTTCTATAGGAACACAAACATATCAAAAGTTCGCATTCTCATTCCCTTGCTCTACTTCTGCTCAAGGTAACAATCTCATCTTCAAAATGTTATTTCCCTATCACAAAAATTGAACTATATATTCTTAATTTATTTTATTCTTTTGTAGATTTGAGAGCGTACGATACAGAGCAAAAAGACACGAGCAAGGAAGTCGTGGAATACGAGACAGAGACAGAGACAGAGAGAGAAAGGCCCCCGGTAAAAAAAACCGGGAGCAAGACCTCGTGGGGGTGGAAAAGATTCGTGAAGCTGTGGAAAAAGAGTCCCATCAAGAGATTGCCACTAGCAGTGCCTAAAGTTGTGTCAAGAAGAATAAGCAGAAATTCTAGGCAAAATAGTTTGGACATTGATAACAACCCCTTCCATTATACTTGGAAAACTTTCACATATGCACAGCTCAAAGCTTCAACCAACAACTTTAGCCCAGGTATCACAACAAGAAAAGCGCGTTTTACCGACGGACATATCCCTCGCGAAGAACTGGCGCGGGAATCCCTCGGTAATTCCGTCGGTGAATCCAGCAACGGACTATCCGTCGGAAATTCATTGGTAATTGGCGAGGGACTTATGTCCGTCGGTAAATCCGTCAGTAAAACGCGTTTATTTTGTAGTGTATGCAATTAGTGTCGCAATTTGAATGCTGTGATAGTGTCACATAAACTGTTACTCGACTCTACATCTGCATTAATTAATTAAAAGTCTTTTTTTTTTCTTTTTGGGTATTAGAGAACTTGATTGGGAAAGGAGGTTATTCTGAAGTATACAAAGGGTGTTTGCCAAATGAGCAATATGTTGCAATCAAGAGGCTGAACAAGGGAGTGCCAGAAGAGGATGTGTTCAATTTCTTGTCTGAAATTGGAATAATTGCACATCTTAATCATCCAAACACTGCAAGAATGGTTGGCTATGGAGTTGAAGGAGGAGCATTTCTTGTTCTCCAATTATCATCATTAGGAAGTTTGGGTGCAATGCTTCATGGTAATAATCTCTTAATTACTTTCCATCAATTAAATATTGGAAAAATAGATTAAAATGTCCCAATATGTAATCTTTTTTTCTTCCTAAAATGTCCCATGTTTAAATTGTAATATTCTGGTATCTAACGTTTGAATTTTTCGAGTTTGGAAAACGTGATCATATGTGAATTTAGGGTTAGGAATCCGCGTACTCTCAGGCGTGACACAAAAAATTCAATCAGGGACATTTGTTGCATCAATTGTTCAAAGATCATGTACTAAAATTAATACTCCATCCGTCCACCAAAAATAGTCTCATTAGTGAACATTACGAGTTTTAATGTACAATTGGTAAAGTCAGAAAAATAGGAAGAAAAAGTGATTATAGAGAGAAAAAATAGTTGATAAAATAGGAGATAGAGAGAGAAAAAGTGATTGGAGAGATAAAAAGTAGTAGGTCCTAGTGGTATAAGTTGTAAAGAGATTGATGCTTAAACGTATTTTGTTGTGAGAAATTTTCTATAAATAGAATGAGACTATTTTTGGTGGACGGACCAAAATGAAAAAACATGACTATTTTTCGTGGAGGGAGGGAGTATTACGATTCAAACATTGGGATATTTTTGGGAAAATGTTAGTATATTTTCCTTCTCTTACCTAACGCATTTAAATATTAAATTCCTATAGATTCAGATAGGAAATTGGAGTGGAGCAAGAGGTATAAGATAATGCTTGGGGTAGCAGAAGGCCTACATTATCTACATGAATGTTGTGAGAGAAGAATCATCCACAGAGATATCAAAGCTGATAACGTCCTATTATCTGAAGACTTCGAGCCCCAGGTAACTAGACGTGCATTGCTAGTGGTACGATGCTGCTTTAGTTGGTTGTACGTTGATGAACTAATTGGGTATATTTGAACTAGATTTGTGATTTTGGGCTCTCAAAATGGTTACCCAAACATTGGTCCCATCACAATGCCACCAAGTTTGAAGGCACATTTGGGTGTGTATGTATATATATAATTATTATGAAAGTTGTAAGGCATGATTGTGATTTTTGTCCTACATATATTATGATTGAAATTTGGTGTCACATTTGAATTAATTTGGCAGATACTTTGCTCCTGAGTATTTTATGCATGGGATCGTTGATGAGAAAATCGACATATTTTCATTTGGTGTTCTACTTTTGGAGCTTATAACTGGGCGTCAAGCATTGGATGAGTCCAAGAACAGCCTTGTGCTTTGGGTACGTTCATGTAAACTAGATCATTTTACGAGCGTACGCAGGGGCGGAGCTAGTAAAGGCCCAGAACGGGCAAATGCCCACCCGAGTTTCAAAACCCAGTAGAAAAACTTCGTAATTTATCTAATTTATCACTAATTGCTGCTAGTTGTCTTTTCGGAGAAGATCCCCCCTACGTAATTTCGTACTCCGCCCTTGAGTGTACGTAATAAAGTATTATTACTAATACGAATGTGTGTAGGCAAAACCTTTGCTGGATAAGAACGCAGTTGAGGAGCTTATCGACCCGTGCTTGGAAAATGAGTATGTTGCAGAGCAAATGGGTTGGGTGATTGCCACTGCCAATTTGTGCATTCAGCAAAGTCCAGTTCTTAGGCCTCAAATGGGCCAGGTACATGCCATTTTATTTATGGAATAATTGTCATTTAAATTATAATTTTTTACTGACTTCTGGTCAATTCCATAACTTTTCAAACCAGAACATAAAATCATAACTTTTGAGATTTTTTTCAATTATCTCATATATTAAAATTTCAGTGAAATTGGTGGTGATGCGTCAGTCGGAATTTCCGACGTGGACAAAAGGTCCGTTCTTCAAAACGAAGTCGTTGGTATAATTGTCATTTAAATCATAAAATTTCGTTGAATTCCGGCCGACATCCACCACCAATTTCACTAAAATTTTGACCCTTGAGATAATTGAAAAAATGTCAAAAGTTGTGATTTAATATTCTAGTTTCAAAAATTATGGAATTGACCAAAAGTCAATAAAAAATTATGATTTAAATGACAATTATCCATTTATTTATTTTCCCTACATATGTCAAATTAAATAAAAGTAAAAATTTGGTGAGTTTATGATTCATAGGTGATTGGACTACTTAGAGGGAAAAGTGGTGAAGAGAGAGAGAGCCCCAAAGGGAAGAAGCAGACGTCGCATCAGCGGACTTACTCTGAAGAACTTTCTTATGTAGAGGAGTACAACTCAACTAAGTGTTTGATTCAACCTAATAATAATCATGATAATTTCAAATCTCATTCTTGATACCTAATTGTATATTCACTCCTAATTTTCTTTTTCTTTTTCTTTTGCCTTCTTGTAAATACAAAGATTTTGCATTTTTGGGCTTTGTAGATATCAATTTTTATTTTCTTTTATTTGGTTAAATGATACTCCCTACGTCTGCAATAAACCGACCCATTTTGACTCGGTGCGGGTTTTAAGAAATTGTTTGACTTTGTTAATAAATATGAATGAAAGTGGG
>JAYDZE010539092.1:0-14818 GCA_034509125.1 Monilaria moniliformis
TTGCGAAAATTGTTAAAGTTATGATATAATCGGCTGATTTTGAAACTTGCGGGATTGACCAGAATTTGACCAAATTTAGTGGTTTTTCAGGCAATTTGCCCTTAATTATATGCATATATATGATATATATGGTCGATTTTTCATGCAAATACAAGCCATTATAAATATTAAAAACAATTGCACTCGTTTTGGTAATAAACTTTAGATATAGTTTTATTGGTGTGTGAAAATATGAATGGGATAAATATTTGCTAGTAATAATACAAATAAACATGAATATGTATCCCAAGGTTTATCAATTATCGGACTCATCTATAATTAACAAAACACATTTTAACCTTTTAATTAAGTGAGACAACCAACCAATAGAAAATTGAAACTTAGCACATGAAAATTGCATCAAAAATTATTCTAATATAGTACTCGATCAATTGTTATTTAATAATTCGAAAAGTCAAATTTAACATGGGAGTCGGTTCACTGTATGGACCAGAATATCCCAAGCACATAATAATATTAAAACTTAATGAAAGAGAGAAATTAAATTATAGACTTTCGAGTTTGTTAATCAAAGATTCCACCATATTCACATTTCTGGCTCTATAAAATCATGAAAGGTTATAGCACTTATTCATCACCCTCAACAAACCTCAAAACAAGGCCTCCTCTCTTATCACTTTCTCTCTCCTTCAATTATCTTTCTCTCTCCAAATATCTGATGGCTGGTCTACAATACAACTTCTTCCCAACTGACTTATTGTACCCTCTGCAGCCACCGGCAGCGGCCGCCACCGCCAACGGCGGCGCGGATGGCCCCATACGGCAGGTTTCTATGGCGAAAACATGGAATTCCGACAAATCGGAGGATTTGAAGAACACTAATTCTGTCAACAGTAAAGGCAAGATTGTGAAAGCAGTTTCTTCTTCATTAGTCGCCTTTTCTCCGATCATTCATAAGCAAAAGTGAATTTTTGCGACTATATTGTTTATAATCTATATACATATAGTGCAATAATATAGATTGTGGGATGTTATAGACTTGATATGTCGATGTTCGGACATAGTTTGTAACATTAGAGAGGCCTAAGAAATTTGTAAAGGCTTATAAAGGAAGTTGAGTGATGACTTTACTATTGTGCAATTTCTCTCTCTCTCTCTCTCGCTCTCTTCGTTTCATATGTTCCATTTATTGGTCGGAATTGGATCAGTTCCCAATCTTGATTAATTACTTATGTTGCTTTTTCGTCGTTGCGTGTAAAAGAAAAACGATGTTCTCTAGCACAAAAATTGGAACCTACCAAAAGAATTAACATGAATTGAGTTTGTACTTGTCTTGTATAATTGTCCGATTTCGCACATGAATAAAATTTACTCGGATCATGTAAGCAATCAAAGAAGGGGAATTGGAATATAGTTATCAACACATACAAAAAAAAGAAAAAAGTTTAAGTAATCGAAAGTATAATTAACGTGGGATTGGATGAATTAGCACGAGTTTCATACTATTCGAGATGCCTAACAGTCCTACTTCGACGACAGATTGGATGAAATTTGGCATGCAAAACGTGGGAATCTGCACCTACTCCTACAATTTATGGTTAGGTAACTTGGGATCCTCTATAATTGCAATTAATTGGTCACAATAAAATTATACATGTAGAATTTAGTTAATTAGCATGTGCAATGTGACCAACAAGATTATCTCCAAGATCTTGACTTTTTGTTTGATGCACTTGCTTCCTTGGTGTTGACGTCGAATTAGAGTGGGTTCGTTTGTGTTAGGCTTTTGAGCAACAATGTGTTGCTACCTCACGAGTTGATTCATGATCCCGAGAGGAGTGTGTCAACGCTCAACCTTGCTCTCTCAAGCTGGATATGACAAAGACATATGATCGGGTTCAGTGACCTTTCTTATGGCAAATTCCTCATGCGATTGGTTCCCGACGAGGTGGGTTGGTTTCATTGAGCGTTGTGTTTCCTCTTGTTGGTTCTCGGTGCTCGTCAATGGAGCCCCTACAGGTTTCTTTTGTTCCACCAAAGGTCTCCGGCGGGGTGACCCACTATCTTCTTCTCTATTTGTGGTTGTAGCGGACTATCTGGCGAGGTGATTGGACCGATTGATTGTTGGGGATTTGAGTATAGAGTACATGTGCGCGAAGCAAGGCTCTCCTATTTCGCATCTGTCATATGCTGATGATATCCTTATTTTCACCCAGGCCAGAAGAGAGTCGATTGGCCGCTTGGTGAAGTGCTTGTCCCATTACAAGGATGTTTCTGGACAACTGGTCAGCAGCGGAAGAGCAATTTCTACATCTCCGATAAGCATAATGAGCTGGCGCTGATGATTGAGTAGATGGGAGGCTACCTCAGGGGGTGTCTTCCCTTCACATATCTTGGAGTGTCCATTTATCGTGGATATCAGTGGGCGGACCTCTTGTTGCATATCAAACAGAGGATGATTGACGGGATCCACAGTTGGTCCCATCTGTAGTTATCTTTTGGGGGGAGACTGACCTTGATTAGGAGCAAGTTGACCATTATCCTGTTGCATATCTTCCAGGTTATGGAGCCCATCAAGGGCGCTCTTCACCAACTAGAGAGGATCATATCCCGCTTTCTTTGAGGCTCGGTTAGAGAGAAGGAGATGACGCATTGAGTGAGTTGGAGAAAAAAATTTCATTCGAGGAGAAGGGATTGCCCATAATGGCCTTTGCCTTTGTTTTTGCTTAGGTTTTGTGTCTTGGGTTTGACTCGGGTTGTGAACCTGCCCTATAATTAGCTCTTTGCTTCGTTGTTTTTGGATCAAGTCATTTTTTAGTTTGGTTTTATATAAATAATGTGATTTATCGCTTTGATATCTACGAGTTGAGGGAACGCCTACTCCGGCCCATAAAGGCATTTTTTTTGGGGGGGGGGGGGGTAATCAAGCCAATTTCAGAAAAGTATTGCACGCCGCATTTACACTTAACCACCACTTAATTTCTGCAACTAACAGATTTCTCGTAATTAATAGAAAATTATTACGACTACATATCAAGTGTAGTTTCTATACGGTAATTGCAAACTTCTTTATTCGGAGAATTATCGTAATTTTAAAGAGTTTTTAATTTGTGATATATGGTTAAATCAGCGTGCAAGTTTATTTTATAGGTTGGGTTGATGAGGAAAATTTGAACCATTTGAGCGTATAGTATGAATAAACTCTTCTTAATTATACATGATAAATAATAATAGCACACGCCTAATAAAAAAATACATAATAGTACACAAACCCTCCAAAAAATACAAATTTCATAAAAATTGATTTTGGGATGAATGGTCAAATCCGCAGTTTATACATTCATTAAATTAAGGAGGCGTAGACGGTAAAAATACGCACCCTATAATCCTACAATTAAATCATCCATGAATTAAATAAATCTAGTTGGCTAGCTTAGTCTAATATGGTCTAACCTATAATTTGAGGCATGTTCTATTAAAATGGTAAGTGAAACTTCATTTGCTTTTTTTTTTTTCCTTTTCTTTTTGGGTCCATTTTTTGGTGTTGGCAGTTTTTGTGGTTTGACTAAGACGAGTTTTTTAATTATTGGGATGCATGGGCCGCCTTTCAAGTTTGACCAATAATAATAATAATAATAATAATAATAAGAAATTAGTGTTATTATTATTATTATTGTTATATTATTCCTTTTATTAGAGTATGTGGAGTATCAATTATGAATCAATCCTTATTTGACTTAAAAATACTATACTCTGTAAATATGGTAAATGAATAAGTGAAATTTCTTACCTAAGCTCAAAAATCACATATCATAATTTCTTTTTTAGAAATCAAATATAATTTTCCGAGATAGATAAAATAATGTCTTGGAAGTCAATTTAGAAATTTAAAACATGATAAAAACATATATGACCGGTAGAACCGTCGACTAACCGTTTTGATCCAAAAATTGTTGAGAATGAAGGGGGATTTATTAAGATCTAGCTTCAAGAGAGAAGGAATTAAGTGAACTCTCTTCTTGCATATATGATTTCAGAAGTCTATTTATCATCACAATGATCAAAATTTGGAATAGTAACACTTTCTTTAGGTACTAAATTAATAGAAAATTTATCTTTGAACTCGATAAAACTTTTCAAAGGGTGAGCTCAAATAAAACTAATAATAAAAAAAACTTTTTTCAGACTAATGTTTATTAGCAAGCTCCTGGCTTGAACGGTTACCGCAACGTGTTTTTGTCATGAAACTGTAGTTTAATCAGGTAGTTATATTAATAATAATAATTAGTCAAAAGAATCATGATATTTGGGTTTGAGTATGTGACACCACATGGTCCACAAAGATTATTCTAATAAATTTTAATTACGTTGCAGGTTAATCAAAACGTGCAATTCACATATGCGGTCAAATTAAATTCAATTATAGAAATTAAAAGTAGCTGACTGAGGAGTTCGTCCTTTGGTTTATCTTTTAGTACAGTTAGTCACGTTTAATCAAATTATATACTTTCTTATAAGTCGACGATTAATAATTTAATATACTCGGAAAACCCATTACGTACGGCAGTCTCTTTTAACAATTATCTATATTCCGACTAGGATTATGACATGGAATTTAAATTGAATAATAAGCTAATTTATTAATTAGACAACCGAAAAATTAACTAACCTGGTAGTTCGGTTAAATAAATACTCAATGATATTGAATATAGTAATATAATTACTTATTAAAACGTAAAAATTGTACAAGAATTTATTGAAATAAAAAAAATGTATTCTACCTGAATTATATGTAGAAAAGGATGCAATATAACATCGACCGCTTATCATTAGAGATACCAAATTGCTAATTTTATTGATCGAAGGACACAACATCTTGAAAGGAAACATTACTGTTTAGACTTTAGAGTAAACAAACCAGTTTACAAACATGCAACATACATAAAATTAACACGAGGCTCCACTATATAAAAGAATTTAAAAATATGTAATAAAAGCAATCAAGGGCATTTTGGTCCTCCTCTCTTAGTCTTCCAGTTATTGTAACAAGGGCATAATTGCTTGTTCCCATAAGTCCCTGGAGGCACACACAGGCATGTTGCACAACATTTTTGACAGAAAAACATACATGGCTTCTTGAACGCTGTTTTCGAGCATCTCGTCGTGCACCTCCCCGCACATTCTGCAACGTATCAATGGTCCTGTTATTGGGGTCGACTTACTTGAAATTCCGACTATGCCCCTAACTACATATATATATATATATATGTGTGTGTGTGTAGCTAGAGCTGCCAAAATCTCGGTCGCGTAGGCCGAATGCGAAACTATCCGGCCCATAATTCAACCGGGTCTATTCAATCCCAGCCCGACCCAAAATGGGCCCAATTTTCACTCTTGTTATATATATACTCTAAGAATCTAAGATGGTAAATGATTGATATTGTACCTTGAGGATGGAGGCTGCCAGGAGTTGCACCATACTGACACAGAACCCAGACCAAATCATTAGTGACTTAATTACAACGTAAAATCAAACATAATTACTATTCTTTTATTTTAAAACATAAAATCAAATTTAATTACAGTTTTTTTATTTTATTACCATCGAAAAATTGCTGGGTGGTTGAGGCTGAGGAGCGGGCGACAAAACAACTGTTGCCTGTAGAAATGAGCTCAATGTGAAAACAAATACTATAAGAACAAAATATTGAGCTGGTGGTGGAACTGATCAGAATCAATGGCGTTGTTGCTTACGTGGATTTCGACTGCAAGAAGAAGAAACACCAGCAAGAAAGAAAGAATCGGGCGGCTCATATTGCTTTGATCCATTGTCGTAGAAGAGAAGTAAGTGTAGATGATGAGGAGAGGAATGTGTGTGGTGAGGGGCGTATTTATAAGTGTCAAGAAACTTAAAAGACGTTGGTGAGATTTGTGATTTTTTTTCGTAAGCTCATCCACTGAACTAATAGGCCAACTCGAGTTACTCTCCCCGTCTCATAAAATTAGTCATTTATTTCTTTTTAGAATGTCTTAAAAATTTAGCCAACTTTCTTAATTAAAATATTTTTTACTAAAATAACCTTGTTTAGTAATTGTGAAAATAATATGTGAAACAATAAATAATCGCAAAATTTAACTAAAATGTACTAATCTCCAATTATATATTTTGAATTAAAATCAAATATTTTGGACAGATGCATAGGAATGTGGCTTGATGATATTTTACATGGCCTTCCGGTTAATGCTTGTGTTAACAGGATAGCTTATGCTCTTCAAAGTATGAAGTATGATGGTAATTGGTATATCTCTCCATGGAAAAATTCCAAAATAATTGTTGTCGTGCATGCATGTGATTAGCCTTTGACGAAAGCGATAGCAGAACATGTGAATATAATTTCTATATATCCATAAGAACACAGACAACCACAAAAAACTGTTCCAAATGCTAAGACAAGATCCGTTTGTATCCATATATTTCAATTTTCCTTGTCTTTTGTTTAATTATGATGAGAAAGTGTATTTCTATTTTCTATGCACTTTTGCGATTCTCGTGAACCCCATGCTATACATGTGACATTTTTTTATGTTGGATAATTTGGCTATCAATCTTATTGTAATTTTTTTGGTTTATTGTCGAAATGAATCATCTATATTTGCAATCACAACATTTTTTGTCAAACTTTGCAATTATGAACGACGCTGTTTTATGGTTAAAGTGTGGAAAGTCTATGTGCAGATTACAAAATCAAGTTAACATAGTTATTTTTAGAATTTTGGAGTTCAAAATTGGAACCACATTTTGGTGTCTATATATAAGCTTTTTTCCTTCTCTTTTCAGCGACGCTATGCTACCAACAATTTGGACAAATTTTGAGTCCAATTTGCATGCTTGAGTTTCTGTGAGTTCCGATAATTGTCTCGTGACTTGTTTACTGTTTTTTTGCTGTGTATACTCAGTCTATTACTAGCTGAATATTAATTAATTTATTTTTTATTATTATTCGTATTTTTTCTTTTTATCATCGGGAGCATTTTAAGTTCAATTAAAAAGTTGAAAGTAATAGTTATTAAGGCCCGGTTTGATTAATGAGATAAGGGAATATAAGATAATATAACATGGTTCAATAGTGTATTATTTGTTGTTTGGTGTGTAAGGCAGGGCCTCAGATAATAATCTCGGCCCGTTTCGATTCTGGTGAAAAACATTATTTGGCTATGTTTAGAGTTGTTATTGTATCTCAACTCTCCCTTTTTTATACTGGATCGTGCAACCCCGATAGCTTCTCTAGTTCCTCTTATGCCCCCTCATTCCATGTGAGATCTGGATCTCTTTGTCAACTATTCGTTGTGCCTGTTCATTTCTAGCCTCTCTTCTTCGCCCAACATCGTATTATTTTAGGCGGTGATGATTTTCGCCGAGTGTTGGATTCGACGGGTGGGGGCCGACGGTAATCGTGGGTTTCAAGGCGGTAGTGGTGGGTTTCGCTCCACAGCCGCTGTCACTCCATGGTGGTCGTCGCCCCACATCGGGCGTTACTCTATGGCCGACGTTTCTGCCATTTCAGATTTGTCTGTTTCAATTTTGTACTCGTGGTTAGGTTATGGTGTGCGGTGGTAGTGGGGTTTACAGCGAGCCGTCCATCCATGTCTATGGCCGTTGTGACTCCATTGCAGCTGTGAATCCATGGCCGATTGAGTTTCTCCGTTCTTGTTCGATTGGGGGTTGGGGGTTGGATTGAGGCTATGATGAATCTACATATCTGAGCCTAATTTATCTCCATTTTGGGTTTCGATTTTAGGGCTGTGATGATTTTTGGTTTCGATTTCATGTCCATACTCTTTGTTCTTGTTTGATTGATGGTTGATTTGAGGTTGTGATGATTGTGTAACTATCTGAGCCTAGTTTCTCTTCATTCTTCGTTTTGATTTTTTCTCAATTTTTTTATTTCAATTTTGGGGGACTGTGTTGATTTTTTATTTTGATTTTAGGGCTGTGATGATTTTCGATTTCAATTTGTGGTTGTGCTGAATTTCAGTTTCGATCTGCTTCATTTTTTGTTTTGATTCTGTTTTTGTTCAATTTTTACTACATTTCTATTCTTGTTCGATTTTTGATTCGATTCGGTTTGAGGATGTGATGATGGGGGTCGCCGGAAATGGTGTGGAGGGGTCGTTGTGCATGATTTCCGGCCACCGCTTTGGCTGGTCCGATCTAGTCTATCCAGAAAAAAGAATGTTGAAATTTCCATTAATTTAATATAATTAATCATTTATTAACAAATTATTAATTAGTTAAATACTTAGCTACAACAAGCATGAATTACATCAAGCCTTAATTAATTATAATTAATTAATTTATTTATTAATTACAGCTAGCATTTATTAGCAAATCAATTAATCACTTTGGCCGGTTGGAATGGATTCCTCAATTTTGTGATTATATATAATTACAAGGAGCATTAATTAATTTAGTAGACATTTTTATTTTGATTAATTTATTTAATTAATGTTATTAATATTTAATAATTCAGTAGTTAGTGTAATAAGTTATGAATTAAATACTAATTCAATAATAAATTTAATATACATTCATAATTTGAAAAAGAATAAAAATAAGTCATTTTACATCTTATCTATAATATAATTTATACAACCAAACAATCCATTTATTTTTATTCGGATTTTTATCTTACCTACCAAACAACACTATTAAATCATTATCTTAGTCTCTATCTTCAATTTTTATTTTAAATACTATTGTGATTTTACTATCTTGTCGTGTTCTAATATGGCTACCAAAAGTGCCCTAAATATCTATGATTCAATATCTTCGTTTTTTTTCCCGGGTTACTTAACGAGTAGTTGTTTCGTTGTGATACTGTAAAACAAATATATGTATTTAATTTAATAAACACAAAATTACGTACAATTTCAATATATATGTCTGTGGATTGTTATCTCTATTTGCTCATCTAGTTCTTCTTCAAGTATTTGAGAGAATTTTGTAATAGAAATTAATACTTCTTCCATTCATAAAAAAATTATCATATTATAAATGATGTGAATTTTAATAAAATAATAGGTGGTACATGAATGTAATAAAAATCTCGCTTTAAATATATAATGAGTGTGGTGAATTCATAGGCCATATAAATGAAAAGTGACATTTTTTTTGCAAATGAATCAAAAATAAAATTGTAGCGATTTTTTCATTGATCGAGAAGTACATATTATCTTAAAATATTAAGTCTTGTCCCTCTCGTAATAATTATAATGATCCAACTATTCACACGCATCAATGTAAGATTTATTTGGAGATTTCAGCAATTTTCGATTGCCTAATTTTTCAATTCCAAATATCCAATTTCCGTCTTTGATTTGACTAATTCTGAATATATGAAAATAAATCAAAAAGAAAAAAGCAGGAGGCTCGGATATAGAAATATGCAAACAGGAACCGACCCGGCCATGCCATGACTGCAATATCACCGGTTGCATACTTGCATAAAACATGCCATCCGGGCTGCCCCGCCATATAATGGGTCGGGCTTTTTAACATCCAAAAGGCCAAAATTATCGTCATAGCCCCCCCATTCCTTCACAAATCTCGCAGTAGTAAATCGTATGTTTTTATTTTTATGGAATCATTATTATTATTATTATTATTTGCATCGTAATTGTACTAAGAAATCATAACATATCCAATGCCGATTTCCTGCAAACCATGAAAATGAATAACCACATTAACTTGCAATTTATGAAGTAAATAAGCATAGAAATCGTAGTGGATCTGGATCCGAGTACCTTCATACGGGTCGAGATCCGGGTCAACCCGACATGGCTGCAGAACCGCTGGTAGCATCTGCAGTGGTGGAAAAATCACCAAAAACCAGATGCCAAGCAGGTCGCCCCGCCAAGATACGGGTCTGCCCAGATTGATTGAAGCAGTAACAACAACTACACGCACCTTCACTCAAAGACGAAGGTTTCTGTCCGGTTGAAAATGACGAGAAGGCTCAGCAGATCTGGAGGAGGCGCAAACAGAGAGATGGAGACGCTGCCACGCCATGGCTGCAAACACCGGGTTTGCCCCGCCAAGATACGGGTCGGGTCATCTCAAAGTCGGTCCCAACTCCGGGAAGCTGATCATCATCACAGCCTTCACTAACTGAAGCGAGGTCGTAGGTTCAATCCAAGGAAATTAGGGTCCATTTCTCAATTACACACAGTCAAGCACTAGGATCCGACCCGTATGACAGTGTGAGCAGAAGGACAGGGTGGTGTTGAGGTTGTATTGGAAATCACAGGCGACGAGAGAGAAGAAACACTCGTGTCTCTCTCTCTCTCTAAGCCTCATTCAAGAGATGGGGATTTTCGACATTGTTGCCTCAAATGCTCATATCTCAAAATGAGCACACTTGCAGATCTCATTACAAAGTACCCAACAAAGAGTGAATGAGATTGGAAGAGGAATGGATTTAGGTCTTCTATTTATTTTTTTTATTTAAATATTCCACTAGTGTTCGGCTTTTCGAAAATGGGCTGGAGAAATAGTTTCATTATCGAATAATTAAGTTGGATAACTCAAAACTTTTTGTATTTTTCCGTTTTTTAGTGATGACTGATGAATTCTATTATCAAATAAAATTAGTGGATAATCCAACCAGATTCGACGGTAATTATTTTATTAATAAGCAAAAAATGTATTTCACGAAATATTTGGAAATTGTGCAACTTTTTCATTAAAATAAGAGGCAATTGTCGCTAATATTACGAATTATGATTGAATTCTGGATTTTTCAACGAACATAAAACTTGGTCGCAAAATCATGAACTTTGTTGTTGCCGATTTCCCACGATCCCTCAAATCGAAACCGACGTAGCAAATTAAACTCCTCCGATCCATCCAAATTCGAATCGAATGCTGAGTCTTTTGAGCACGACGCTTTAGTTCCAATCTCGAACGACAACGACAGCTCGTTGCATAACCTTGGTTAGGACTCCGAGGGTTTATTCACGTCGAACAGACTGATCTTGCCGCCTCCTAATGAGATGCAGGAAGAATGATTCGCTCTTAGCAAATGGCGGACGTGAGATTTTTGAACCTTGTATTCAATAATTAAGTTGTTGATCTTTTTTTTTTTTGTATTATCCTCGCTCATAGTGCTTGATTAGGGCTTGTGTGAAGTTTATTTAGGCATGTTAATTATCATTTTGACTAATTTGGTGGAGATCTCTTGCTGGATTTAGTTCGATGGAAATGAACGATTTTTTTTAAATAGTATCAAAACGAGGTCGTTTTGATAGATTTAATTGTTACTTCATCTTTCAATTTGCCACGTCAGTTTCGATTTGGAGGATCATGAGAAATTGACAACAACAATAAAGTTAATGATTTTTGCGACCAAGTTTTAAATTCGTGGAAAATCCAGAATCCAGCCATAGTTCGTGATATTAGTGACCAATTACCCCTAAAATAAATGTAACGTAACATGTAAAATTATAATAGAAAAATAAACACATTACATGTCTAACTAGGTTTTCGTTATCGAGCAAGCCATAATAGAATAAAGAGATTATATACTAAACCAATAATAGAAGGAATAGATGATTAGCATTGTTTAAACGAGTGATTGCTATATTCGGATCATAAGTAACAATCCCACGTCTATTATTATTGTCGATCTCCTCAATTCATTGGCGCTTATCAGGGCCACAATAATCTTGAGTTCTATTCTTTTTCCTTGACATATTAATATGTATCTTGCGCCCATGAAAGTACATTAAATTTTGTTAGTAAAAAATAGAATGAAAAAGATAAAACAATATAGCAAGAATAGATGATTAGCATTGCATGCTTTCTTGAATCATAAGTAACTATCATTTATCTACCATTATTGTTTGTCTCGCCAATTCATTGGCGCATATTACCAATAATCTAGTCAAATTGCAAGTTAGACAAGTTATATTTATTGGTTAAAATGTCATCAATTTATTAATATAATATATAAAGATATGCAAAATCATACTATAAATTTTTTGATTTTCGGTATTTGCAATTATAATCCAACTCATGGTTTTATTTAAAGTTACTAAGCTAGATCTCTAGATTTGATCATACATTATAATATAGCTTAAGTTGATCACATATACTTATATTCCATTAAGAAAAGAGATAGTACCCCAAAAATATCGAAAAAGTTGGCTTTATTAAATTCAATAACTTTAAATTTTATTCTATATAATTATAATTTCCAAATCCATTTTACAAAACACACCGTAAAGAAAACCTCACATTATCTACGCAAAATACATTTGGAGATGTTTAATGTATATATTTTTATTTTCTATTTAATTAGATTTTTGTACAATTTTTTGTTTTAATAAATCCTTGTGTTTTTTATCGTTGATTTGTTGGGTCCTTATCCAACGGACGGATCTCATAATTCCGTTAACTTTTTCCTTCTAATTTCTTTGCTGTGTCTTTAGTTTTTTTTTTCACAATTAGATTTTTAAGAAAATATAATACAATGATTACTACTATATAATACTCATTAATTTATTATTACACATCGAGTTGATAACACTTTTTTTAAAAGATAGTACAAATTAGTTAAATGATCACCGTGCATCACACGAAAGGTGACGTTAGTTTCATATGAAAAATCAAAAAATATATACTTTACTTCAAACTTTATTAATTCAAATTTCTACAATTATATCAAAATTCAACTTGAGTTAAGATAATTGAGACTGCAAGGTGTTCGATGTGGCATTCGGTAGATATATTTTGAGAATTAAATGTAATATACATAATATCAATTAAAGTACTACACTGCATACATATGAAATCACTACACCGTTATAATATGAGAAATAAACATCGAACACAAGCTGACAAGCGTAATTAACTCCAAGACCTCTCACTAAGAAAGTTATATTTCCTCAATTTTATTATTTGAACTCATTGGCAGAATTGGGTATATATATATTAATGAATAATCAGTCATTCGCTAATCAAACTTAGCTCACTTAACACGTGCATATAGTTGACCCAATGAAACATATATGAGTAAGTTTATTAGTTATATATAATGATGATTAATAAAATAAAACTAGTGCTTAAGTCGTTCAAATTAACCATTGAAGGCATTGAAACTCTATTTGCTAGTCGCTATTAAGGGATCTAAAACTCGGAATCACTTGAATAAGTCTATAGCTAAATGAATCCTAATTAAAAATCAATTATCGCTACCGCCATTAAATTAGTACAGATATTTTGTTTAGGTAGTTTACCGACCGCCCCAAATCCCATGTGCCTGACGCGGATTTTCGCCAATACCCCAATATCCGGACCCACAGAAACACGTCACTTATCAACTAATTTCCTTTATTTTCAGCCGTCGATCACTGCTAATCGCGCCGACAATCGCTAGAAATTTGAACTAGTGGGACCCAGTTGTGTGATGCTTGTCCACTCTTATCCTATAACCGGTTAAATAATGCGGTACCTTTCATACATTTATTATATATTTTAATTAAATTAAATTATAATTTAATAAAAAAAAATATTTTATAAAATAAAAAATTATATGATTAGAAATTCTAAAACTACATAATAAAAAACTGAATACATAATTAAAATTATATAATTATTTAATTAAATTAAAAAATTACCTAATTAAAATGCCAAAATTTTACGAATGTATATCCAAATTTTTTTGGAGGCGATGGTCATTCTCCAGTACATATCCAATTGTTGAAGCGTCATAATATTTGTGTCTTTGTTATATGCTTTCGACAACAGGTTTTGTACATAAAGCGTTTGTTGGTCGTCTTTAGAGTCTCCGGGTCCGATGGTGGAGCTGCCGCATTACTCGAGGCCGGCGCTTTCCCTTTTTTCTTTGTCGCATTCGTTCTCATTTGATGACGCCTACTCGATTGGAAGCTCCCCACGCGGACTCTTCGACTTCGCTTGTTGAGTAGTTGGCCGTCTGAGGTGTGCAACTAAAAAAATGTGTTTTACCAGCGGACAAATCCGTGGTAAACATTAAAAATCTGCCAGTAAATATGGTTAGCGGCGGATTACCGAAGATTAGTCGCGATGTTAAAATTATTGATAGAAATTTTTTACCGGCTGATAACATCCAGCTATAAAAGTTCACCAGCGGACAAATTTGACGGGAACGAGGCAAAAAATTTCCAGTGGATTTACCAACGGATTCGGTCCGCCAATAATCAGGGGGGACGAACATGTAAATTTCATAAATCATATCAAAATATTTTAATGTGACGAACATGTAAATCCATCTCAATCACATACATCCAAGTCACTGTCATTTAATGGTAAAGCTTCAATTAATGCAATTAGGGTACGCATCAAGATTTTTCTTGAAGTTTACGCATGTAATAACAACCCACCATTCAACATTGCTAAAACAGTAAAACCTTTGGAATTCTACATTTCCCAGAATGTGCTACAACTTTTCATATGCTACAATGTGAGGTTTCGACTCATAGGGAAGTAATCAGATGAATTGCTTCATGAACTCTGTAGCAACGAGCCTCCCTCGTGTATTCACAGACAATTTCAGTTCACTAATCTCTTTACCGATGCCCTGCAGTTCAGAGATGCGAATGAGGAGTTAGAAGCATGAAGGTTTATACAATACATAGTTGCTGTGAAACTAAACCTAAACAGGATACAGATTTACATCGAGTAATGACCTATAACTCGATTAGCAACACTACAATCACTAGTTACACTGCATCTATCAGTACATATCCTGCTGATCCACCTCCCTCCTACTTTTAGGGA
>JAYDZE010539103.1:0-14817 GCA_034509125.1 Monilaria moniliformis
TACAAAGCTTCAAATTCTTCACCCCAACAATCAGCTAATCCAGGAGACTCATTTGGACAGAACAATGACCATTGGCCATCAGATTGAACTCTTTGCATAAAGAGATCAGGTACCCAAAGACCATAGAACAAATCCCTTGCACGATGCTCCTCCTGAAAATAATAATGGAAGACTTCATATAATATTGAGCAGTAACTGGAACACAAAAAATACTTCCAATCCTAACTTCAACCATATAAATAATAAAGGAAAAATAATGTATTTCTATAAACAGCCCCAAAATAGTACCGTCCCATGGTTTTTCCTCAAATCAAGAAACTCAAAGATGTCAGCGTGCCATGGCTCCAGATATATAGCAAAAGCACCTATCCACACCATTCATAGATAGACAAATATCAAAATGCAATACAAATGAAAGCTACACAATAGAACAGAAGAAGAAATGTGCACACCTTTCCTCTTGCCACCACCCTGATCCACATATCTGGCAGTGTCATTGAATACTCGAAGCATTGGGACAATGCCATTGGACGTTCCATTTGTTCCACGTATATAACTTCCTGTAGCACGGATGTTATGGACAGAAACACCAATTCCTCCAGCTGATTTGCTAATGACAGCACATTCCTTGAGGGTATCATAGATGCCCTCAATACTATCATCCTTCATGCATATCAAGAAACAGCTACTTAACTGTAACCAATACATAAAATTAAACATGTATTAGAGAAAAATAAAAGATAAATTTCCAAGTAATAACTAAGCTCCTTTCAAGAAAAAAGAGTTGGCATTCATAGTTTAATAAAATGATAAATCTCTGGGTAACTATCTCAGTTATCGTACTTGTGGTCTTGGTGTTCCGGCATTAAAAAGTGTGGGCGAGGCATGAGTGAACCATCGCTGGGACAAAAGATGATATGTTTTGATAACAGAATCTATATTATCCTTATGGATGCCAACAGCAACCCTCATTAACATGTGCTGTGGCCTTTCAACAACCTTGCCTTGGACCTTTAACAGGTAAGACCTTTCAAGCGTCTTAAAACCAAAGTAATCATAGTCGAAGTCTCTGTCATATATGATCTCACTGTCAAGACGAACAGAGTTCTGCCAAAAGGAAAATGATACAGCATTAACACATTGAAGAAATTGCATAAGTCAATATTGTGAGATTGAGAATCAGCAAAATATTATTTGACAATATTATATATATATATATATATATATATATATATATATAGCCCCTCAAACTTTATGACCCATGTCATTACACATGCATCCATACAAACCAAGCAAAATCAATGAAAATAATAACAAAATAGAAAGACACACTTAGCAAAATTGCAAAGGAAATTTATATCCATAACTGATCAATTGAGTGGAAGTTACATTTTGCTGCATTTCTTAATCATCTCTTGTTCATACCAATAATAGTATACAATATAAAAATTCACAAAACTTAAAATGCAAATGCTGGAAGAACAAATACCTTCATTATAATCTCATACACATCATCAGCAATCAAAGGAGACTCTAGTCCAGACCTCTCACTGACATGATTGTACATGTCTTTGACCCTGCAACAGTTATACAGAGTTTCAACAACCCAATATTTATGTTAATAATTTACCTATAGCAGGAAAGCCCACTTACGTTTCAGAAAATGACTTCTTAGTGTTCTTGTGAAGATTTGAAACAGCAATTCTTGCAGCCAACTGCATATTGCACAATAATTCATATCATTTCCAAGATTCCAAAAGTAATTAACCAGATATACAATATGAAGCACGATCCTTCCAATATATACACACAGAGAGATAAGTGAGATTAATATATTTGGCTTCAAAACGATGATTCACATGACACAAAACATTAGGTACTCGTGATAGGTATGTGAAGAAACATTAATTAATCTCTCGGAATATCAACATTCCATAACCAGGCATGCAAAGATACTCATTTAACAATTATACAAGATAACAAAATTGTCAGAGCGTAATTCCATAATTAGAGCTGATACACAAACACGTGATACAACTCTAGACACCAGACTAAGTAAATTCAGATTAAGATTATATACAGAATATATAATACCATAAACAGAATATACAAACCAAGCTTTGCATAAATAATTCAATATTTTCCACGCGAGGCTAAGCTAGAATAAACCAAAAACATTCATAAAATATCCAGATGGTTAAATTAGATAAACAAAGGCACAAGTTAAACATCACCTACTTAATCAACTATACATTCAAACAATCAGCAGCTCCATAAATGACCAATAAAACATCAATCCAACATAAACAGTAGTAAATTAAGATCATCAAACCACAACTCATAACCAATAGAAGAGATCCATCAACCAAAACACAAAATAACGACCACAAAAACAACAAACAAAAACCGTTTCAATCAAATCACCAGTCGAACTCACACAAGCATAATCAGGGTGATTGGCCGTCATAGCAGCAGCCGTCTCCGCCGCCAACTCATCAAGCTGGCTGGTGGTGACGCCCTTGTACACCCCCGCGCACACTTTCTGCGACACCAAAACCGGGTCACAGTGCTCGCTACTGAGCCCATAGCTCAGCTTCTTCAGTCGCGCAGTGATCTTGTCGAAGTGCACAGTTTCCTGCCTCCCGTCCCTCTTCACCACATACATTTTTTTTTTCCGATCGAATTTCGAGATTCCGCTCACTGAGGACTTTTCACAGACAGTTGGTGGGATATCCACTGACAGCTTGTATATATAGCCACAAACGCGGAATAGAAACAAAAAAGGGAGTTTTAAATATGAGATGATATAGCTCTAGGGTTTTGAGAAACTTTCCCTCTAAATTCTATGAATTTGGGAGATTTTAAGATTTTCCCGCCCAATTGAAGAAGGTTGGATGGTGGCGGGGAATGTGGAGCGGTGGAGAAAGCGGCATGTGGTCCACGTGAATATAAATAGTAGTTGGCTTTTATAGCAAGCTTTCATTGTATTCCTATATAATTATTTTTGAGATAATTGTTATTTAAATCATAATTTTTCGATGACTTCTGGTCAATTCCATAACTTTTGACATTTTCTCAATTATCCCACAAATCTAAATTTCGATGAAATTGGTGGTGACGTGTCGGCCGAAATTCAACGAAAAGTTATGATTTAAATGACAATTATCTCAACGACATCGTTTTGAAGAACAAACATTTTATCCACGTCGAGAAAATGTCAAAAGTTATGATTTTATGTTCCAATTTCAAATGTTAAGGGATTGACCAGAAGTCAATGAAAAATTATGATTTAAATGATAATTATTCCTATAATGATTACTGATTCAAAACTTTATATAAGACATAAAAAAATATTGATTCTCTCCGTATATATACTCTCCCCTCATAAATATTTTTCATGCTATAGGGTAGAAATTATCAAAGTAAAGCAACAAAATTAGAATTTGTTAGTTCAAAGCGGTGCCGAAATCATTACCTGATACGCAAAAGAAAACAAAGGAAGCATGAGAAGTTGAAAAGCATAAAAAGCATTAGGCCCAGTTAGGCCCAACCGGAAACCAAATAGGGAAGAAATTTAGCTTAGAGAATTAAAAACACAAGTGGGGACACGGATACCGACGCGATACGACATGACATAACATGATACGACACGACACGACACAACCAATTTCACCCTAAAATAGGAGCCTTACATGTGACATGGAAGAAATATAAGCGACTTTTGCAAAATTTATTAATGAATTTTCACTTTAATGATTTTCTTTTTCCTAATGACTTCATCTTTAAGCTTATTTGATGGTCCTGGTAATCTTATTTTTGTCGGAGTTCAGGAAAAGTATATCGGGTTGTTACTTTATCATCTGAGAAAAGTAATTTAGTTTAATTGCAAAACTATATCAAAATGGGTGAATATTGTAGTGAGGGAGTCTCAACTTTTAAGCAAAGTTTATGTTCGATTACGCATAACCATTGAAGGTGGAATAATTTTGGGTCGTTCAAAACCTTGCCTACGATGTTTAAAAAAACGGACTGCTGAGCGAAACCGCAAAGCTATCAGTTCAGGGTTCAATCGATCGGACCGAAATACCGTAGCATATATATAGTAGGAAAATTGGTCCAAGTTTTCGTCTTGCATTTGTTTGAATCTTGAAAATGAAATTAGAATGAATGAGACAGTAAACAAGTTGTGTGAGGATGTAGGTAGGGGCCCAATTGCACATGGATCCTATAACAAAATAGAGAAAAATTATTCAAAGTTATCCATTAGATTTCGATATTAATTTATGTTTGGCCGACATTATGTAATAAGGTTTCTTATATATACTTGATTGTGGTGTTCTTTAACCATTGTATATATTATTATTTTAATAATAACCTCATGTTATTGCAAAACGGCGACTCTTGTAATTGATTGCAAATCCACATTTAATTGTCTTTGGGATATTAATTTTGAGGATACTATGTAATTAAAATAACATGGTGGGACAGCATTGCCAAATTCTTAATCCCTCTCTCTTTATCTTGTTCTTGGAATCTTATGTTTAATTTGGATATCTATTTTGGCATCTCCAACTATCATCCCTGAATTACTATTTATATGCCTTCATTCTTAAATCTTGAACAATGCCTCGTATTAAAAAAAAGGATAATTGTCATTTAAATCATAACTTTCCGTTGACTTTTGGTCAATCCATAACTTATTGAAACATAAAATCATAACTGCTGACATTTTCTCAATTATCCCGCATATCAAAATTCCGGTGAAATTGGTGGTGACGTGTCGACCGGAATTTCTGACGTGGACAAAACGTTCGATCTTCAAAACAATGTCGATGAGATAATTGTCATTTAAATCATAACTTTTCGTTGAATTCCGGCTGACACGACACCACCAATTTCACCGGAATTTTATTATGTGGGATAGATGATTGGGAACATGTCAGAAGTTATGATTTTATGTTACAGTTTCAAAAGTTATGATTTAAATAATAATTATTCCTAAAAAAAAGGAATGCTAGAGTTGTAAGGCAATATTACTCTTTTAGATAATATCATTAGGTCAGTAGAAAACACAAATAAAGAATATATGGATGAAATCTCACATTTTTCAAATATAAAATTTGAAAAGCACAACTAGGCAGATATTTGCAACATGATTAGCATTAATTAATACTACAAGCCAACTCTTTATAAAATAATCACCCACTTGTTTCATTGAGGATTGGGATTAAAAAATAGACTATTTAGATGGTGATGGGCAATTTTAAGTGGTCAACGCATTCCGCAAATGGTTGTACGGCAATTGGCATGGAGTATCATAATGTCAACGGTGCTGAATAATGCCCATTCAGGGCATGCAGCCACTAATTTTGGTGAATAGTCGGCCCGCACAGCCGCGAAGCCGCACGCAAGTTCCATTTCCTTTTGCTTTTTCTTTTATTTTCCTTTTTCTTTTTCTTTTTCTTTTTCTTTTTCTTTTTCTTTTTCTTTTTCTTTTTCTTTTTAGGTTTATATTATTTGTGATTGTATTCTTGGCTAGTTGATCTATTTGAAGTTTAATTATGATTGTAGTGTTGAAATTTTAGTATTAAATACATGTGTAAATACGAAATTTTTTGAAAGAAAAAAATAATTATGTGATTTTTTTATTTTAATTATGTAGTTTTTGAAATTTTGATTATTTATTTTAAATTTAGAAATATCACAATTTAAATAAGAAAATGATGAATTAAAAAGTAAATGGTGGAATCATGAATAGTAAAGGTCTAATTGAATTTTTATGGTTGTATTGTATTTGTTGGTGTTTGTGGTAATGTTTAAAATGCTGACATGATACGTGAATAATAAATATTTGACTGAAATTTTATAGTTACGTTGTGGATAATCTAACTTATCACCCGATTGAACTTACTTTCTTCCAATTATTTGCTTGCAGTTTAGGAACTTATTTCCTAGGAGCTAAATAGTTGCATTGCATTCCAAAATTATATAAGTCAATTAGTTATTCATTTGCATATTAAATTTTTGGGGTACTGGAGAAGAGAAGAAGCTGGCAGCTTCGCCTTGAAATTAAGTTTAATTTTATTAAACTTTTATGACCAAAACCAAAGTTCATATTTTTTAAATTCATGATAAGCATGATATTAAAGCTAAACTTCTTAGTTTTTGCGATCAATTTTCTTAAATTTTGTAATTTTGATTTTTTATTTGATTTTTAATAATAATAATAATAATAATCTATTATAATTTTTACTATTTTTAAAAATAAGGTGTTATGATGAGAAATTTGGGGGCTATGTTTAGAATCACCAACTTTTCTAAAATTGGTTGGATTGCGATTTTAATAGTTCGAGTGGCGATTTTAAAGGAGTGGGATCCAATAAGAATTTAATTTAACGTAAGAAATGAGAAACATATATAAATATAAATTATGTGTATAAATACACAAATTTCATAAATAAAAAATTAACAAATAAGACAAGGTTTTGAATTTCGTTTTAAATAATACATAATTCATATTTATATATATTTTTAATTTCTCACGTTAAATCCAATTTTTAATAGATTCAGTTTCCTATATATAGTTAAAATGCACAAGTGTCGCGTGAACCATGTGTCGTTTCTGACAACGATAATTAGCTCCCTTGATAGATTTGATACAGTTTGCAAAATACCATGTACTAAATTGTTCATTTTCACAGGTTCAGAAACTTTTTATATATATAAAAAGGAGTTAAATTCGAACAAAACTGAAATTAAAAATGAGTTAAAATCGAACAAATCGAACAAAATTGAAAAAATGATTTTTTAAAAAAATTAAAATCGAACCGAACCTACTTACCCGAAAAACCGAAATCCAAATTATGAAAATCGATCTGAAGCGAAAAAACCGAACTTTTATAAATATATCCAGAAAAATCGAAAAACCAAAAAACCGAAAATCCAAAAAATATATGTATATATATGTAAAAAAATAGATATATGCATATTATATATATTCATATGAATATATATATTTAATATTAAATATAAATTCGGTTTTTTGATTTTTTCGATTTATAGTATATCCAAACCGAAAAATCAAAATTTGCGAAAAATTAAATTTCGATTTGATTGGATTCGGATATTTGGATTTCTGGTATTTTGCTTACTCCTAACTGACACAATATAATTATCATAATATATAGCCATCCCATAATTTGAGAAAAGTTCAACCCTTCACGTAACTCCTACTTTAATTTGAGAAAATCTCACACTTGATGTGCTTTTTGATTTTGACATTTTATTTCTTGGGCCTAACATGTACTATTCGACCAATTATGTGGCATATGCTATTTCTGCTCTAGCTTATTACTTGCACTTAGTGTTCTTGTGTTTTGTTGTAATAGTATTCTCCTTTGGAGAAGCCTGCAATGATATTATGGATTGCTTTTATCCATTGATTAGTTACAGTAGCTGGCTTTGTAGGGCTTTTTTTTTGGACAAACTGGTGAAAGCCCATATAATAGAAGGGGCATTAGAGCTCAGGATGTGTCACTCAAAGTTGCATGCCAGTCATTACCAAAAAAGGTAGGTTCGACTACGATTCTAATAGCTCGCTTGGGCGCGGCCTCGTGTTGGCCTGCTCTTATTTTTTTCGTTGCGCGGATTTATCCAAAGTTTGTGCGACTATATGAAACTTTGATTTTTTATAAAATTTTTACTATTATACAAAATCATGTGAATCTTTCGATTTTCGTATGAATATGAACCTTTTTTATCTCTCGATACATCAACGAAAACTATTCTCCTAACACGGCATGTTAGAAAAGCAAGTTTACATGGGAATGGCTATTATACCACTTTTCTTATTCAAATGGCTACATTAACATTTGGCCCTTCTTGCTTCGATTATGCTTTCACTCCACAATAACTAAAATAATCAAACTGCAATATTATTTTTTATAAAAATATACGAAGCGTTATTGAAAATCAATCATAATCATTCATTTAGTCATTTTCAATAGTGCATATTCATTTATAATTATGATAGAGGGTAACATTCTACCTGATATATATCTATATATATATACGTAGTGTAAGGAAAATATAAGCTATGTTTGTACCAAACATACCAGAAGCACATAACTAGAGATAGAGACGCAATGGCCGCCCTTGCCTCCCTTAAAAGCTCTCTTTACAAAAACAATTCCAACCCATCTACACACCCATACCATAAACGTTAATCAGATCGTACCACGCGCCTTTCTAACTTCCTCTTCAATAATAAATGTCGTAGCGACTCTCTCTTAAAAGCCATTTATAATGTTAAAGCCACTTGTTTAAAATAAGCTGAGCGGCTACATTGTGGCCACCCATACAAGAGTATAATAGTTAATGTATTAAAAAAACAATAATACATTAATATTCACTTACACAATAGTCATTTTCCACCCATTTTAAAGAGAGATTATAATTTTAATTTCATTAGGTGAACCAATTTTAACTAAATCGATCTGATTTCTTCAAAACAAAACAGCGTGTGGGCAGCCATAATGTGACTGTTAGCGTCACTCTTTAAAATATTGATATTTTATTTTATTTATTTTGGAAATAGCTGCTGCTCGTGGCACTGTCATTTAATTCGTGGTTTGCCCAAAAGTCTTTGCTTTTTGAGTGATTATACTTCAAAATTTGAGGTTAGATTCAGATTAGAAAGGCTAATAATGGGGTTGAGAGGATAATCTTTGCAGTCTTGTGCTACAAAATGTCCATTTTCTCTTGCTCTTAACCATCCAGATTTATTGCATGTAGGAATGATTCTTTGTCGCAAAATGTCAAATAGAAACAGCTCACGACGTACGGTTGTCTGCGTGTGTTTGGCGATTAATTATTCTAAAATATCCCAGTTTGCTAACTACTTTTCCTCGATTAGATCTCCAGAGTAATTTAATAAACACAGTGACATTTTTCACATGCTTGGGTTGGAGATTTACTATTTAAGAATACGTTGACACCTTAATTACATGAAATCTACCAAAGTCCTTGATACAAAAATTCGAAACTGCGATTAATCTACAGACTTTCACACCAAACAATGCTAATGGCTTCAAGATTAATGAGCCAGTGTGTGTGTGTGTGTGTGTTGTTTAATAAACTAAACTTAGTTGTGCATTGGTTGCTGCTGCAGTATTACAACTACAACTACTGAGTAATGCATTGTCCCGACACGCGCATCAAGTGCACGTGGTGAGAGCAAAAGGCGAAATCCCGGTCCAGGTGCACCCTTTAAGAAGTCTTCAACAGACTCCCCACACTCTCTCTCTCTCTCTCTCTCTTTAAAGTCTAAATACAAGACCAGAATCAAAGAGGGAAAGAGAAGAAGAAGAGCAAATGAGATGAATCGTCGGAGTCTGGCTCCTGTATCAGAGGAGCTCTCAAATGAAGAAAGCTGCAGCAAGAAAGCTCAAACATGGACAAACTGGCTGAGAAACCATTTCCCACAGCTTTTCCACAAGAAATCTGATCTCAAGATTCTCTTGAGCGTTCTGGGCTGCCCCCTCTTTCCCGTTTCAGTCGACTCCCTGCTCCCCATTTCTCAAGTCGGTCTTCTTCTCTCAGTATCCTCTTCCTGCTCTTGTTTTCTTGCTTTTACTTTTACTTAATTTTTGCATTCTATGCTACAAGATTAGGATTAGGATTAGTCGCTGTCGAGTATCTAATCAATATTCACCTCCAGGAATCTCATATTCATTTCATCCCAACTACCACGCACAAATTGATTTTATTGCTGCACTATACTTTAACCACATCAAATTCACAAGAAGAGATCCAAAAATTTACTGCCTACTCAAACTCATGGCTTAGGTGTCTTCGTCGGCTGAATACATAATCCACCACTTCACCGCCGCAACCGGCTGCAGGAGGCTGGAGGGGGAGGTCAAGAACATGTACGCAACTGGGAAAGTGGCGATGGGCATGGTGGATGACCCTGCTGGAGTTCCCCAAAAGGGCTGCTTCGTCATATGGCAAATGGTGCCTGATAAATGGCTGATCGAGCTGGTTGTCGGCGGCCACAAGGTTGTCGCTGGTAGCGATGGCAATCTGGCTTGGCGGCACACCCCGTGGCTCGGTGCTCACGCCGCCAAAGGCGGCGTCCGCCCCCTCCGACGCGCTCTTCAGGCAAGTCAGCCGATCTTTCTCTGTCATTGCTGGCAAGATTTCTAGATTTAGAAGTCTTGGGCACAATGATAAATTATTACTTCAACTGTGGTCTAGCTCTTTGGTGGTATAGTTAGGTAGTAAAAGCAATGAGAATAGTCCCCTTTTTGGACAGTATTTACCTATTCTCTTACATCCTGCACCAACCGTAACTAGTTTTGTTAAATCCATATTCAGGGACTGGATCCAGTTGCCATATCAAAGGTGTTCTCTTTCGCTCAGTACATGGGGGAGAAGCACGTCTCAGGTGTTGACTGCTTCGTGCTCAAAGTGTCAGCAGAGCACGGTGATCTAGCTGAGAGGAGCGACACCACTGCTGAGATGATCAAGCATGTGAGCGTGGGCTACTTCAGCCAGAGGAGCGGCCTCCTCGTTTACTTGGAAGACTCATACTTAACCAGAATCCAGGCCCCTGGCTGCCACCCCACATACTGGGAAACCACCATGTGCACTAAAGTGGAGGACTACCGCGCCGTGGAGGGGATGATGATCGCCCATTCTGGCCAATCCAGTGTCGTCATTACAAGGTTCGGAGACAACCTCAGAGCAGGGCATGGGGTTACCAGGATGGAAGAGACTTATATGATTGATGATCTTGCTTTCAATGTCCCTGGGCTTTCCTTGGACACATTCATTCCTCCCCAAGAGATGCACAAAGATCATCCTCAACAGAGTCTTGACTGGAGATCACCTTTACACCGATGACAAACTGTCTTGTTCAAATTTCTCTGTATTTTGGTGTTTGAAACTCTAGTTGAGGATGTATATTCCCCTCCTTGATACAAATTATAATTTGCAAGTGTTTAGCACGCTTTCTCATCACTTGCTACAATAGCTTCTTGTTTAACCAGCGAGATTAATAGCTTTTTTTCCATTTTCAGAAGCTTGATTTCAAACATTAACAAGTTAATTAATTAGGGTGATAAGGCATGATTCTATGTTTAGCATGCTACGTATTCGCTTACATCAGCTTCACTAGAGAACATGCTGGATTCAATATATATATTATTAGAAAAGTTGAGCTTTGATGGTCAAAGACTCAAACTAGTACAATTTTTTGTTTATTTATGCTGCGACTGTTTGTGTTGAGATTCAGAAACTTGCAATTATTCATACCTCTCAATTGCATCAATGGCAGCAAGCACCGCCTCCGCAGATCTCCAAGGCCGCGTAGCAATTGTAACCGGAGCATCGCGCGGAATCGGCCGTGAAATCGCCATCCACCTCCGTTCACTCGGCGCCAAGCTAGTCATCAACTACACTTCCAGCTCAACCCAAGCCGATCTCCTCGCCTCCGAGCTCAACGCCAAAGCCACCGAAACCTGTCCAATCGCCGTCGCCATCAAGGCCGACGTGTCTAATCCAGACGACGTCAGATCTCTCTTCGATAGAGCGGAGCAGGAATTCAAAACTCCGGCGCACATCCTCATAAACTGCGCCGGAGTTTCGGATCCCAAGTATCCAGCCCTAGCCGACACGACGGTCGAGGATTGGGACACAATGTTCAACGTGAACGCGAGGGGTGCGTTCCTGACTTGCCGCGAGGCGGCGAACCGGCTGGCGCGGGGCGGCGGCGGGAGGATAATCCTTATATCGACCTCCGTGGTTGGGGCGGCGATGCCGGGGTACGCGGCTTATGCGGCGTCGAAGGCGGCGGTGGAGATGATGGGGAAGATAACTGCAAAGGAATTGAAAGGGAGTGGGATAACGGTGAACAGCGTGGCGCCGGGGCCGGTGGCGACGGAGCTGTTTTTCGCGGGTAAGAGTGATGAGAAGGTGCAGAGATTGGTGGATGCTTGCCCAATGGGCCGATTGGGTCAGCCCAATGATATTGCCCAGGTTATTGGGTTTCTGGTCAGCGATGGTGGCCAGTGGGTCAATGGTCAAGTCATTCGAGTCAATGGTGGGTTTGTTATTTAAACCCTCTCTCTCTCTCTCATCCCATCTTCGTTTGTTTTTTTTCATCTCAGTATTGTACATTTGTACGCAATAATTTGTAATGGACTATAATACAGTTTCTTAAATATCATGTCACCCACGGATACAGCATAAACTTATAACATAACAGTTAGTGGGTCACACGCACAAATTCATCGAACATTACTAAATACATTCAACTTTTGTGTTCAGACAAATTCTCCAGTGCTCGGCCCACACCGTGACCCATTGTTGGGTTTCTTCCACCAAATTTAATGATTGAACTACTAACAGAAACCGATAATTGATATTTAAATCGTAACTTTTCTTTGACTCCTGATCAATCCTATAACTTTTGAAACTGTAACATAAAATCACAACTTTTGACATTTTCTCAATTATCTCACATATCAAAATTCCAGTGAAATTGGTGGTGACGTGTCAGCCGAAATTTCCGATGTGGATAAAACATTCGTTCTTTAAAACGATGTCGTGGTAATTGTCATTTAAATCATAATTGATAAAATATCAAAAGTTATGATTTTATGTTCCAATTTCAAAAGTTATGGGATTAACCAAAAGTCAACAAAAAATTATGATTTAAATATCAATTATCCTTAAAAGAAATCTTGATCCTCATGTAGGAGATGGTAATGACCCAGATTTAAATTGAATCTTATTAGGTTCAAATGTAGATCCATTGACTACAAAAAATAGACTCGGGTCCAAATTCATATCATCTGCTACTTGTCATATAGTAAATCTCAAATAAGACTTTATTAATTTTAATTTTCAATAGTAATACTATATACATTAGGAAATTGATCCAATTTTTTCATATAATTCATCTAATGGTGTATTTGTTTTTATGTCCAATATGTCTATCAACACTTTTTATTTAACACGGTCTCTTTTACATTTTTTATTAGACGTAATTTTCTAAAATAAGTCAACAACAATTTATAAAATAAAAGACACCAAATACCAACTAAAACTAGAAGTTCAATAAACTAGCATTATAATTAATAAAATGTAAATTGAGAATATCAACAAAAGTAAAAAATTATGTATTTATATATTTATTACAATAATCAATAATATACTATTCCATGAAAAGATAGAACGATAGAACCTAGTTCATATATTATATTTCACAATAGTAACAGACAGGATATAGCCTAAACAATAGAGAGTTTTGAGAAGAAATGGGAAATATTATATTGAAGAGAAGATATGATTACTGTGATTTTAATTAGTTTAATTGCAGGTTTTTGTGCAAAATTAGTGATTAATTAGTTTGATTTTCAGATTATATGTTATTCTCGAGCAGATTTTTGTGCAAAAATTTCACATTGAAGGAGAATCAAACTGTAGACTTCAAATTATAAGTTAATCATGTGAATCCAAATAATATATATGGTGAGTCAACTGCCTAATCTTTCTCAATTCATCATTAAATTATTAAATTATTTAGTTAAACTGCCCAAAAGTACGTGCTCCCATGTTAGTTGACTCTTCCTTTCACACTTAGGATTTAATATTTGATAAAACAACGTATTAGATAAATATAAATATTCAGATATAGTCAACTATTTATATTATTCTGTATTTTATTTATATTATTCAACTAATTAACTATACACGTGTGACATCACATTGTTGTTGAACCTATTAAGTCATGCCACATATAGTTATGGTACGTTAACATATGTTGTCATGTGAATACACATGTTTTCGTTTTCCTTAAATTAATTTTATGGCGTTTCACTCTCAATAAATTTGTTTTGGATAATGCTTTATATATAGGGGTGAGCATTTGGTTTTCGGTTCATTTTTTTGCCTAAATCGAACCGAATCGAAAATCAAAATTTCTTTAAAATTAAAATCGAACCGAATCGAAAAATTGAAATTTGTGAAAAATCAAAACCGAACCGAATCGGAATCCGAATCCGAAAAAAACCGAACTAAATTTTAAATTTCGGTTTGGTTCGTTTTGGATATTCGAATTTCAGGTATTTTGCTCACCCATATTCATATATTCTAGCTTTGTGAAACAAAACAAAATTAAAGAGAACAAAAAAAAAGAAAAAAAAAAAGGAAGAGGAGGTGCTAATATAACATTAATATAGCAACAAATGGTCAATGACAAGATAACATTACGCATCTATCAGGAAATTTGTGTGTGGAATCTATAGTGAACCGTGATCATTCAACCATTATTTGCTAAAAAATTGTCAATCATTAAACCAAGTTTTGACATTCATTTGATGATATAACGACCTATATCGAGAGAGAGAGAGAGAGAGAGTACTCATTTTGAGGTTTGAGAAAGGGAAAAAAATAAAACAAAAATAGTTTAATTGAATACTGAAACTAGAAAATAGAAATAGGAGAGATATGATACTTTGAGGAGAGAGTTGAAGGAAATTTAAATGTATAAAAGTAGTATACTCTATAATATAGGCTGATCATAAACTGTTAACAGGTAAATTTGGATTTCATTATAGTTAAAATAGCTCTCTATAGGCTACATAGTCAAGAGACGACTCAATAAATTTTAGGTAATATAATGATCGCACATGCTTGGCCAGGCCCCAACTATTTTAATTTTGATTAATTCAAACTAATAGTTTTTGCATCAAGTGATATATATATATATATATATATATATATAGGGTCATGTTAGACTAAGAACAGCCC
>JAYDZE010539114.1:0-14811 GCA_034509125.1 Monilaria moniliformis
AATGGTTAAATTACAATATTGGCCTTGTAAGCTTTAAAAACGGCAAGTATGAATGATTTTAGAATATTCTATTATTATATGTGGCAATTTATAAGCCATTATAGATAATCAAAATTAATGGTTGTTATTTGGTCTTAGTTCTAATGGGAGATGTGAGTTCTCATTTGATTACTACTTTATCTCCTATTTTATCAACCATTTTTCTCTCTCCAATAACTTTTATTCATTTATCTCTCTCTTATTTTACTAATTGTGTATTAAAACACGTGTCGTACACAAATTAGACTATTTTTCATTGATGGAGAGAGTACTATATTTTGATAGGAATACTTTAATGGAATGTATATACTATTTTTTATTGTAATTTTATAATAAAATGTGAATGGAATTGAGTCCCACTTTTATATAATAATTTTATAGTAAAATGTGAAAGAAATAATGTGGGTCTCACTTACAAAATATAATAATAAAAGATTGAAATTTTTATTAGGAGACCATCTAAAATGACAAAATGGAACTTTTATTCAAAGGAAGAAGAAGTAGCAGCGTAAAACAATTTGTAATAAATATTTTGAAGTTGGAAATATGTTAAGTAAGACTTGCATGTTATTCTATAATCTATATAAACAGAACTTATTCCAAATTTCCACAAATAAATTTAAAATTAGAATGGATGATTTTTCTTTGCAATATAAATATGCCAAAACGAGGTTGAACATAGTTTTATATTTTAGAAATATCGATGGGCTAAAATAAAGGTCGACCAATTGAGTATTGGATAATCAATAAAAGTCAATATCATTTTAAAAAACAAAAGAGTTGTTCGTCTCAAGTTTTGATATCTTACCCTGTTTCACCTGTTTTCAGTATTTATTTCATATTTCACCCGTTTACACCCAAAATTTTAATTGCTCCTCACGTGTATAAACAGATGTGAATTTTTTTAAATAATAAAAGTGTAGTGGCCAAACATGCATTTTTATAGCACAGGAGAAAATGTCAGAAATTTGGAAGTATAATTATTAAAAGTTTCATTTTCCTAATAATATTATCCAATAAAACAATAAATATTCAGTTACTGATTTGTATTAGATGTGATGTTTCTGGCTAACCTTTTATTATGATCTGCATTATGGTTTAGTGCAAGTCATTATGCTATCATTGATAATGATGTTATTTACTGTAAGTAACGCTGATTTATATTAGATGTGATGCTTCTGGTATAAGTTTATTTTTATTAATGCTAATGTTTCTAATTGTACAAAAAAAATTCTCCGATCCTACGATTTTAGGAAAAAATAAAAAATTATGGGATAAATTCAAAAAATCGAAAAATTAATGCTAATATTTCCTAATTATACGATTTTACAACCATAAATCTCCATATTAAATTATATATAAATATTGGAGATAAAATTTCTATATGTCCTCTACATAATTAGCTCTTAATTTTAATATAAAAACTCATAACAAAATCTCAATTGGATTTTAGAATCATTATATACAAGATTAAGTGCTGTACATTCTTGAATATTCTACTATTCTTTAACACCCTAATTAGAGTTAGCGCAAAAGGTCATAAATGACATGGTAAAGAAAGATGGCCTATAAATGTATAATCTATTTACTATAGATTGAGCTTGAATTTACCATGCCACCAATTTGATATTCTTAGTTGTGTCCCGGTTGATGTATAGGTAACTCTCAAAATTTACCTTACCATTATTAATTAAGTGGCCAACTTTGTTAACCCCCATTAATTAATATGTAGATCCTACGCAATTACACATGCCAAATTTTAGTATTTTTGAATAATAAATCTTAATAGTATTTTATTTTTTGAAAGCATATATATATATTATAAACACACACGACAATTTCACACTTCCACCAACTAGTCGGCACACGAAATTTTCAAATAATGTGACATTGTCAAATAAACTCCAGTAGTGTCGTCCCTCACTTATATTTGTATTTATATTTTAAACCACAAATTCGATAGGAAATCTTACATTTTAAAGGGATAATTGGGCACGTGGTTTAAACATGGACAATTAAGTCACCGTTTTTTTAAATTTGAATGAAATTAAATATTCCCACTAATTTTTTCGGTGAATAAGGTCTGATGTGGCCAGCAGAAGACGTCACATGGTATTCTTGAACGACATTTTTTGGCAAAAAATGAAAATTTTAATTTCACTATTTTTTCGATCCAAAAATTAAAATAATTTACACAAATTCACCCTCAAGCTCAGTGCAAAAGGATACCCAAATGTTGAAATGAGCCCTCCAAAACTTTTAAACTTGAAAATTTGATGACTTGTAGCTGCAAACGCCATAAAACTTGAATTTCGAACATCCTAGACCTCAAACAGTGGCAGTTCCAGAATTTGATATTGAAGTGGGCTAAAAAAAATTACTTCAACGTAGTAAAGCTTATAGATAACAAAATATTTCAATGTTCAATAAAAGAGTGAAAGACAAAGAAAGGGGCAAACCTCAAAAATTGGAATACTCAACGGCGGGGCCAGCACCATGGTGATGATGAAAGAAACCAAAAAAGAAAAGTAGACGAAATTGATATTGAGATTTAATCTGACTTATTAACTCACATAGTATATTTCATAGATATAATAATCTTGTTTTAAATTTTTAATTATATTGGACTAAGCTAATTATGATCTTGAACTTAAAATAATATATAGATATAAAAAAAATTAAGATTGTAAGTGTAGATCCGCCCATTACTCAAGGAAGATTATAGTCACTAATAGCTAAGATAGCTAGACTTGTAAAATTCAGGTCAATGAAAAGACTTAAAAAAAGTTGGATACCATCCAAATGAAATGATTAGTATCTTAATTGCCTACAATGAAATTTTGTGTCCATTGTAATGTAGCCAATTTGTGATTAGCTTCCAATAATTACCCCAAGTTTAAACTCGGAGCAATAAGTTGTTAACTAATAGTAACTCATGTTATCTATTAGTAACGCCACTTCATCAATCGATACATTTGATGTCATAACAGGAAAAATATTAGCATAATATGTAGTAGTAATTAGTGATACTGATACAGTGATACTTATATGGAAATGGAGTCGCACTATCATTACTAATGGGCCATCTTAGTGGCTCAAATATCGTACGGTACATGGTCAAACTTCAAAATGTCAGCCCAAAAAGGCCATTATGCGACATTTTTGTTATTTTATACAAAAAATATATAATTAAAATGCTAATGATTCAATTACTACATCAGTTTCAATTTTACCAGGTCAGTAAAGGCAAGTAAATAAATAAAAAATTAGTGCATATAAATTTAAAAAAATGAAAATTAATTGATAAAATGAAGCGATAACCAAATTTCGTGTAATGCCCGAAAATTTAAAAATCAATTTTTTTTGAAATTTATTAGAAATCAAATTAAGATGATAATATTTCGAAACACAAATATTATCCAGTGTCATGAATTATGTAATAAAAAATTATATTATTATTTCATTGGATTAACATAATATATATGTTGTATTAATTAAATTATATCAATTGGTGAAATTAATTAGAATTATGTAAAATAATTTGATGACCATGATATATATATATATATGGGACGAAAATTGCGAAGTATGTGTATAGATATATTTCGGTTGCCACTTAGGGCTCGTTTGGTAGCATAGATGAGATAAGACGAGATAGATAAGGTAAGATAAATTTTAATATAAATTTTTTTTGTTAAGGCAAAATAAGAATTTAATGTTATTGTTAGGTAGGTTAGATAAAAATAAAAATAAAAATAAGTGTGGTGTTTGGTATGTTGGATTATATTATAGATAAGATGTAAAATGATCATTTTATCCTTTGTAAAAACATGAATTAGTTTTAAATTTTAATAATGATTAATTGAGGATTACCCATGCCTTATTAACAAATTAAACTAATTAATTAATTCATTAATTAATTACAAGATTAACCAAATAAATTAATTTAGTGAAAAATATCAAACTAATTAATGCTTGCTATTGTTATTAAGCAAAATTGATGATTAATTATATTTGTTTATTAATTTAGCTGATTGATTAATTTGTTAATAAATAATTAATTAGATACTGATAAATTTGTTAATAAGCAATTAATTAATTATTAATCAGTTACCATTTCAACATAATGGTTATGTCCTTCCGTCTGTTAGTTTTCGGCCAAAGTGGTGGCCGACCGGAAACCATGCACGACCCCTCCACTCCATTTCTGGCGACCCCAATCATCCCAACCTCAAATCGAAAAAAAAAATCAAACAAGAACACAAAATGTAGCTAAAATCGGAACAAAAAATGGAGCAAAAATCGAACAACAACAGAAACGACGAAGAAAATATCATGCAACATCTGTTCTACCAACACAGAACCGAACACAAAATCGGAGCAAAAATCGAACAAGAACGGAGAAACAATCAACACAAAAATCGTACAATAACACAGAAATTAGGCTTAGATTATTTCACGGTCATCACAGCCTCCTACCAACCACCAATCGAACAACAATAGAAACAGCCAAGACAATCATCATGCAACATCTGTTCTACCAACACAGAACCGAACACAAAATCAGAGCAAAAATTGAACAAGAACGGAGAAACAATCATCACAAAATCGAACAAGAACACAGAAATTAGGCTCAGATTATTTCACAATCATCACAGTCTCCTACCAACCACCAATCAAACAAGAACGGAGAAACACACAACAGAACCAACAAAGAGAGAGTCACCGCCATGGCTGCCAACGCAGTTGCAGCGCCGCCGCCGTATGAGTTCGCTCTGCCAAGCTACGGTGACTGGCTCTCTCCTTTGAACAAATCGAAGCCCCAAATCGAATAAATTGAAGCCCCAAGTCGATGAAATTGAAGCCCCCAAACCGAAGAAATCGTAGCCAAAAATCGAATCGAAGCCCCAAATCGAAGAAATTGAAGCCCCAAATCGAGAAATCGAAGCCCCAAATCGAGAAACAGAAAAGGAGATCCGAGAAACGGCGGCCGTGGCGGCGAGCGAACAACCACCACTACCGCCGATCGTCGCCGCCTGAGGGGAGGGAGAGATAGAGAGAATTCCATCGGCAGAGAGAGAAGGTAAAGAAAGAGAGGCCAAATCCGTCAAGCATGCACAACAGTGAACAATCGCACCATTTTTGGTGTGATTCAGAATCTGTGAGAAACGAAGCAAACGTCGCCGTTTAAGACGTTTTGGGAGTGGGCCGAGATAAATTATCTTGGCCCGACGGGCCGAGGTTAAAAGATATCAGTTCTACCAAACACTAAGTATACACTGTTGGGCCCAGATAATTTATCTTAACTAGGCCTTATCTACAGTACCAAACATAGCCTTAGTATATAGGGCACTGCCTCTCTCTCTCCCACTGTTCTCTCCCTTTTTCGATCACACACACACACACACCCTACCCACTTACTATCGGTACAACAACTCCATCGTCTCTCTCTCTCTCTCTCTCTCTCTCTCTGGATATACCGCCGCCACTGCCTCGACACCGTCCGGCCACGAGCCGTCGCCTTACCCTCACCCCTCTCTCTTTCGGCCGTATCCCCTACTCCTCCATAGAAGAACACACGCACACCACCCTGCTTCCCTCGGCCTTCTCTGTCCACCTGAATATACTGTCGCCATCCTTCAGCATTCACCTGAAAAATTTGCACCGCCACTGTACCGCCTTTGCCACCGTCCCTCAGCTGCCATCACCAACGGCCGCCGCCACCTACTTCTTCCTCGCACCTATCTCTCACACTCGACGCACGCTCACACAGTATATATATATATTTATTTCTGTTCTTGTTCCTTTAATTGTTGGATTTGAAGTGCTAAGAGTTGAGGATCTATTTTGATGAGAAGCGAGAAATTTAAGAATTGAAATTGGAATTGTTGTTGAAATTTTTGATAGGGATTGACAAAATCTGGAATTATTTTTGGAACAGCCGAGAGTTTGTAAGAAATGAAAGTTGAGATTTGTTTTCGATGAATTGTGATGGTTAGGGCTGCTTAATCGGTCGGTTCGGTTTGGTTAACCAATTAAATTTTGCATAAAATTAAAAACCGAAACCGATATAGAATCGGTTAGTCGGTTAACCGATAACAACCGAAATAAAAAAATTAAACTAAATTTATAAAATTTACTCATGATTAGTAGGGCTTTTGGAAAGCCCACTAAACAGCTTTCATTATTCGCCATTCGCCCCTCTTTTATAAGAGTAGTCATCTTCCCCCATTCGTATATGTAACCGATGTGGGACGAGGAGAAATTTGTGCAATAAAGTGGCTGGCCACTCTTTTTATAAGAGAGTTCTCCATCTACACATCTCCTCTGCAGTCGATGTGGGATGAGGAGTCTCTTACAAAAAAAAAATTTATGCTTTCAGTGAAAATCGAACCTGTGTTATCCAGGTTTCGAAATAAGCACTCCACCCATCCACCAACTAAGCTACCAACATTTCTTGTTTAATTGATGAATAAGGTTAAATATATTATTATCTAAATCGATTTTTTTCGGTTCTTCGGTTATAACCGATAACCGAAGTTTTACTTAAATACTAACCGGAACCGAACCGAACCGAAACAGAAAATATCGGTTATCGGTTAACCGATAACCGACCTTATTCGGTTCGGTTATCGGTTAACCGATAACGCCCTAACCGATTTATCACCCCTAATTTTAACATACATTTTATATTGGCGTTCACGAAAAATATGTAAAATCTCAAACTTCTATGTATTTATTTATTTTTTTGCTAAAAGGTTTGGTTTCTACTTCGATTCAGTTGTAAATAATTACGACCAATAAAATTATCTTTAGTAAATCTAATTCATTACCATGTTAGGTAAAAAAACTACAATTTAAATCCGATGTATTAGTGTAGTTTCACTTATAGAGTACAATTTAGGAACTTAAAATAACAAAGCGCCAAATGTAACTTGGTTCTAAGTCTAGAATAAAAAGATTTGAGATATTTAATCAATTATGTACTCCCCTTCCAACCAAATCAAACTTTCAAGCAGAGCTTTTAGCCCTACTTCAGGTTTGATTTTGGTTAAACGGTTCTCCACCTATGTTTAAATAGATATGAACTTAGCAGCGGTGGTTGCTATGATGATGTCTGGGCAGTCCGGCTTGGTAGATGTTTGTCATTTTATGGCGCATATCAGTGCCTTGCTCCGACGGATGGAGGACCGATTCTCCCACATCTTCAGAGAGGGGAACTGAGTTGCAGACTACTTAGTAGGCAAAGGGTGCAGATCCCGATCCTCACGACGTATGATGCTATTTTGCGGCCTCGCTATGTGAAGGCGTTCGCTAGGATGGATCAGTTGGAATACCCCAACTTTCGATTCCGCTATAGGGATGCTTGAGACTCTTTAGATCCTCCATCTTTTCTTGATTTACTTATTATTTCACCTCTTTGTGATGCATTTGTTATTCTTTTTAGGCTTGGTCATTTTAGGATCTCCTCATTTGTTTGTTTCCTTGTACGTTTCCAATATAGGTTTCAATGGGTCGTTTGGTCCGCTTACCCATGTTGGGCCTCTATCTAGCTCTTTTACTGTGATAGGTTGGCATGACCTGATTTGTGGGTTCAACCTTTCTAGCTTCGTTTCGTTGCTTTAGGACCAAGTCACTCTTGGACTTGTCTCATGTACGAGACACATGATTTATGTTTTGATATTCACGGGTTGGGGGTCTGGCTAACCCCTCATCCTTAGGGATGTTTTGAGGGAATTTTTTTTCTCCAAAAAATGAAGTTGCAATTTTGCAACTCGACTTCAAGGTCAAATCTTATAATGTAATTAATGCTTTAATTTTTTTAAATTTAATTGTTAATTAAGAATCTAGTTCTAGACCAATCATTATCATTATCATCTACCTAAGGTTAGGCAACACGCTCATTGGCCGCCAACATTTAATAAAAAAGTAATACTCTTCATCCCATACTTCCTTCATCCCACTTAAAATGTCTCACTTTTCATTTACTTTTTCGCAACCAACATGACACATTTCTATTTTGGGAAAATAATGCGGAAAATTAAATACACTTAACACAGCTACTCTATTTTTAATCTATTAACACATCTATATACTTTATTCTCTCTCTACTTAAACACCCTAAACAAAAGCTTCTAAAATCCTATGCCATCAAATGTGACATCTTGACTAGGACGGAGGTGGTAGTATATAATTATTTTAATATACAACAATTATAATTAAGAAAAAGTGTTTTTATATCATATTTATTATAATTTAGAAATGTAAATTTCACATATATTGTTTGTTGCTAATTTATCTTCAACTTTATATATTTCTTGCCATCCTAGTATTTAATTTCGTTTCATTATTTTTTTTTATTAAGAAATATTTCATGTTGTTGTGATTTCATAAGCTATTAGATCATCATGTTTTATTTTTGTTCTGATGATATCATGTAACTCACATACTATTATACTATTATCCAAATTATTGTTATTTAAAAAAAAAATTGTTTTTATTACTTTTTGAACTTATGTTTAATTGAACTTGGGTCCTCAATAAAATATTTATGGCCCCCTCTCTTGACACAAGGTTTTCATTTGTATCATGTTGTTGGTTATCCTAGATTTTTACACAAGCATCACATGAATCAGATCCCAAAAAAAAGATGTGAAAGAAGAAGCATGGAATACATTCGAACAAAAGTTACTTGAACCGGGTCTACTGGGTCACCAAATTTTAAGCTTTTGGCCGGTTTTGAATAATCGGATCAGTGTTGGATCATTAAATTCTTTTAGGGTCCGTTTAGTATCACGGATTTGGAGGTTTGGATTTGGAATTGGAGCTTTCAATTTCAAATCCATTGTTTGGTACTATAAAAATATTTGATTTGGAATTGAATTCCAATTCCAAATCCATCCAATTCCACAATTTGAATTCGATAGTTAAAGTTAAGATTTGGAAATCCAAATAAATATAAAATTGAGTACCTCTCGAACACACACAACACACACTGCACACACTACACACACAACACCCACTACACATATTGTGCACACACACACAACGCACACAATACACACACAACAAACACAAAGCACAGAAGACAAAATCGCACACACAAAACGCACACACACACTGCACGCAATACACACACTGCACACACAAAAACACACACAACACACAAAAAACACACATCTCACACGACAACATCGCACACACAATACACACACTACATAGACTCACAACACACATAATAAACATACATGACACACACACACAACACATACACTTGCACACACAACTCATAATATATAGAAAAATAATATAGAATTACATAATGTATATAAAAAAATAAAAAAATATATAAAAGTCAATTCCAAATCTTGTTTAATTTTTGACTTACCAAACAAATGATTTGGATCGAATTAGAATACTATAACTTTAAATTCAATTCCATATAATTGCAATTCCAAATCAATTCCAAATCTATTTTACCAAACGCACCCTTAAAGTAATCTTATCGAGAGCCCATTAGATACAATATAATGATGTAGGATTTTTATTTTATTTCTCGGAATGGGGTCTACCTTTTTATTTTTAGATCTATTAATAATGATCGATCTACTTATGGTTGGAACTTGGAAGTACATACGTAGCGAGTTGTTACAATTTCTATTTATGAATCGTCTCACCTCATTTATTATTGTCGGTATATCAAACTGCAAACTAGTGATGTTGCTTCAACAGATACAAATTTAGAAATTCGATCTCACGTTACTTTTAAATATATATTTTTAATTTTTTTATTATTAAATTTTACTTATATCCCCGAATTTTCCGGATTGAAATTGGACGTATATTCCGAATTTTAAGGCGGTGCTCTAGAATTAGCAAGTATATTGTTCATATTACGTGTTATCTTAAGTATATGGTATAAACGTATGTTTGGGATGAACTTTCGAGCATTTTGATTAGTCTTCTTCGTGTTCCATGCGATTATGAATAATTACTATTGTATCTTTTTTCTTAGAAAAGCAAAAATATAATGCAAAGAGTCACAACAACAAATGAAAGATCACCGGAGAGGATCTCCTGACTCTAAAATGTCTTATATTTGAATTTCATTAAAGTCTCTTTATATCTGAGTCAATCACACTGGTTTACTAACTATGGTTTATTCGTCTTGTGTAGATTGTATGTTATATTACAAGAACGAAAATTTCCTAATACACACTAAAGATAATTAGTGTATGTTTTCATGAATGCAAAAAAGAGTAAAGATTATATAATAGAATGTACAATTCTTTTTAAATGATACTACTTATAAAATATGAAGTCAAATCAAGCATTAATTAGAATTTATAATCACTAGTGATTAGTCATTGTCGTAGGATTATAAAAACAAGTGGTCTTTCTAGTTTCTTCCCCTGAATTACTATAAGGACTGCTGTTGTTGATTTTTCTTTTTCCTTTTCCGGGAGAGAATCCTCATAATAAGGGTTTAATTTATATAAAAAAAAAAAACATTTTGAATCTTTAATAATGCAACAGAACCGTGGATGGCTGCCACGTATTGACCAGAAATATAGAATCCGACGCTAGCTCGAGACGCGTGGATAATGTAATACTTTATTTTCCTTATTAAAAAATATATTCGAAATTTAAAATTAATTAAGAACTTTTAAGATTCATATTGTATAGATAGCCCTTCATGTTATCACTAAAAGTTCGATGCCCAAGTATTTTCAAGTAAAGAGTTGTACAGCGAAATTAAAGCTTTCTAATGGTTCAAATTATAATTTCAGATATCTGATAAATTTTTACAAATCTGAAAGTTGAAACTTTATTAACATTTAAAGATTGAATCTAATTTGCAACTATTTTTTAAAGAACAAGATCTACTATTTATATTGCAATCAGTGGCGCATCCAGACAAAAAAATAATTTTTTTAATATAATACTCAAATATGTTTTTTATAATAAAATAAATAATATATTATAATTAAAGTAGCACTAGCGTCTGTTGACCGCGACAACTGACATCTACGAATATTCATAGCTTGAAAACGTTTCAAAAATTTTCATTAGAATCTATAGCGAAGATAGACCTTTCGTCACCAAATTATCGTTCAACCAATCATCTCCCATCCTATTTCGTAGATCGGTCTTGACAAATTTCATGGCAGAAAATACTCTTTCAACATATGCAGTAGCTACAGGTAAAAGCAATACCAATTCAATCAAGCGATAAACTAATGCAAAAATTCTATCTTTTTTAGTTTCAACAATCTTTCAAGAAAGGCTACCCAAATCTTCAATACCAATCAACCGTGCATCTCTTATCACAACATAAAAAATTGATGTTCGGGGGGGTGGGGGGTCGGCCGCCCCCTAGATCCGCCGCTGCTTTATAATAATTAATCTGTATGTAAGGAACATCACATAGTCTTACGGCAAATTACCTTTATCTTCCGATTTCAGGCTGGCTCGTTACATGTGGCTTATTCATTTTTTTGTGTGGTTTACATGCTATCGCATGAAAACGTGAGTTTACTTAGTATGAACTACAAGTGAATCTGACCAGGCTAGTAGCAATTAATCCAATTTTTTGGGGGTGTGTTTTCTTAATTTAGGTTAGATTGTATTTAGAGCTTATTAATTATATATGATTGTTTTCTCATATATCCGAAAAGAATTGAGTGACATTCCTACTTGACAGTTCTCTTAGAGAGTCTTATAGAGATGAACTGAGTAACCAATTTTTATGTATTTTTTTCTTGCTTTTATAATTGCTTTGAGTTTGCTTCCGTAACATCTACAAAACTATAAACTGACTAACCAATTGTCACGTGTTTTCTTTCTTGCTTTTGTAATTATTTTGAATTTACTTTTGATAACATTAAACCTTAAACCCTAAGAAGAAGAAAAAGAAAGTGCTGCTTCCACATTATATATATGAATTCAACGTCAATTGGTGATAATAACTTACACAAGTTTTATTTCTATGTATTATTATTTATTTCAACAATCTTGTTTGGAAAAAAAAATTGTACATCCGATTGTAAGATGCATCAATTCTCATTAAAACCTAATTATAATTCAATTTTCGATTTTTTTTAATTTCTAATTAAAGTTATTAATAACAATTAAAATTTAATTAGATCAGATACATCGGAATGTGCCAATTTTTATTTTATTTAAACACATGATAGAGTATAATGTTTATTATAGGACAAATTGCCGGAAAAACCACTAAGTTTGGTCAAATTTTGGTTAGCCCTGCAAGTTTCAAAATTAGCTAATTATATCATAACTTAAATAATTTTCGAAATTGTCCTGTAATACTTGATTTGGGGAAATTTGCTGCTGATGTGGCTGACGAAAAATCTTATGTGGACAAAACAACAAGCCTCTAAAACGACGTGCGGTGTTCGAATTGAGCTTAGGCTCGATGTGTTGTTGCAGGGTTTGTCGAATCGAGCTTGGGCTCGTTGTGATGGGTTTGGTCTTGACAGTGTGTGCGGTGTGGCGTGGTATGTTGTGAAGGGGCGAGTGATGGCCTAGGGAGCAAAATGTGTCTAGCTTGGCGTCGGCAATGGCGATAGATGGAACAGCGGCATCAGCGACGATAGACGCAACAACGGTGGCGGTGATTGATGGAATCGACTTTATGGTTTGGATGGGAGCGGCAGAAGCAAAAGAGAAAGAGAGATGTGAGAGAGACGAGTGGCAAGAAAATGATTTTTTTTTAATTTTGTAAAATCTAAACAACGTCGTTTAGTAAATTGTCATCCACGTTTGGGACACCTAATCTGTCACATCATCAAATTAGAACACGTATGCGACACATCAATAATTTTATACACGTAGGCCAACAGAATATTTCGCCATGGGACAATTGCGAATTTTTTAAAAGTTATTATATAATCGGCTTATTTTGAAACTTGTGTAACTGACCAGAATTTGACCAAACTTAATAGTTTTTCTAACAATTTGTCTTTTATTATGGGCCACCATAGGATGATGTGTGAGATTCAGATTGGAGCTGAGGTCCAGAATCTTGACTACAAATTTAGCAGTCCCATCATTAATTAGTCCACCAACGGATGAAGTATCTAGATTTACAATTTCCGAACATCAAACGAGGCACACACGGCTTTATTATGGACCAGATGACGTCGTCTCTTTTCTTTCAAAAATCGCTTATGAGGGCATCAATATCCCCGCCGGAAATGGGGAGAAATGGGGGCGGCCGCGGCGGGGCGGGGATGGAGTGGAAGATGCCGCGCCGTAGCCGGGCTTTCAGCCGCTGGAGCGGCTGATCGCCAGGCTGCGGCGGCCGCACAGGGGCGGCGTTAACGGTGCCACCTTTAATTTTTATTTTTATTATTTTTTTTTATAAAAAAATGTGATTTGATTTTTCAATGCAAATTTTGGGAAGATCAAAGGCTGCAATTAACATGTGAACAAATAAATAAAGAGTTGGTGGTGTGATTGAATGCATGTGATAGTAGGGGTGGTGATGGGGTGGGGTGTGATGGAAATTTTTGCCTATAAAATGAGGCAAAATGAGCTTGCAAAACTCACTTCCCTACACACTTGTCTTCACACTTTCATCACTTTTCTTCTTCAACTTTGTTCCACTACTTTCATCTCATGGATCCAAATTATGTTGATTCGAGTTCTGATTCAGAATTTGAAGATAGGATGATTGAATATGCAATCGAGTCGCATCATAGGAGGAGGAGAGCTGCGCTGGCTCGAGCTGTGCGTCCTCGAGCTCCAAGGACGTACATACACCGGGAGAGCGAGCTCACCGACCAACGTCTCGTCGCGGATTATTTTGCCGATGCGCCACGATGGGGCGCACACGTGTTCCGTCGACGGTTTCGCATGAGCAAATCTTTGTTCGTGCGTATTGCAAACACGTTGGCGGGACGTGACGATTATTTCCAGCAGCGCCCCGACGGTACAGGCCGCTACGGACTCTCAACGCTGTTGAAGTACACGTCCGCTATTCGCCAGTTGGCATATGGTACCTCATCGGACATGTTCGATGAGTAACTCCATGTCTTGGAAGCAACGGGCCGGGATTGTCTGAAGGCATTTTGTCGCGATGTCGTCGAGGCCTTCCACGATACGTACCTGAGAAGGCCGACGGTGCAGGACGCCCAAGCATTGATGAACATGCATGAGAGGCGTCACGACTTTCCCGTTATGCTTGGCAGCATAGACTGTACGCACTGGGAGTGGAAGAATTGCCCGTCCGCGTGGAGAGGTGGCTTCACTAGTGGATATAAGGGCACGCATTCGACGATAATCCTGGAAGCAGTTGCTGACTAACGCTTGTGGATTTGGCATGCATTCTTTGGCGTGGCCGGCTGGAACAATGACATCAATGTTCTGAACCAGTCACCCATCTTCAACGACGTATTCGCTGGTCGGGCACCAGCTATCGAATTCACAGCCAATGGGCGAAGATACAACATGGGCTACTACTTGGCCGACGGAATATATCCGAAGTGGCCGGTGTTTGTGAAAACGATCACATGTCCACAGACCCGAAGAGAGCATTGTTTGCTCAAAGGCAAGAAGCGGCCCGAAAGGATATGGAGCGAGCTTTCGGTGTACTCCAAGCCTGTTGGGGCATTGTGAAAGGTCCGACGCGTATGTGGCAACAATCGTGCATCTCTGACATTATCTATGCATATATTATCATGCATAACATGATAATCGAGGATGAAGGAGCAGACGCTGCTAATTGGGGCGACGATGAAGCCGGCTCTA